>DWLI01002074.1:0-13907 GCA_018249915.1 Cecropterus dorantes dorantes | reverse complement strand
CGTTCCGGACGCCGTTTTTATGTGTTTATGTATTCTAATTTTATTGTTTTCTTTATTTGCGTCCCACTTTTGTTTGCTTCGGAGCCCGGCATTGTTCGCCGTCGTAAACGCCGATTTAGATGATAAATAAAAAGTTGTAATAATAAAAATTTGCCGTATGAAAAATTTTATTTAGTGAACGTATTTTTCTCTCGCCCGCACCGTCGTCGGTTAATGTTTTGGTGTTTTCCCCGTTCTGCGATCGCGAAATAAATTATAGTTGTTTATACGCGATACTTCTGTAACGGAATTGAAAATATGTAAAATATTGCTCAGCTTCGCTTTGTCCTAGTTTCCTTGAAACTTGAAATAAAAATAAATAATCACTGATTTATAATGAGTTAGCGTCCCAATCTTGAATACATATCACGATTGTATGATGGCGATGATTATCAAATTCGTAAAATTTATCACATTAGATGATCAAAAATAATAAGCTGAAGGAATATTGTCGATAGTAGGGCACTTTAGAAATACCACTTACCCCGTCTCATGATCAAAAAAATAAAATATCATTATTTTTAATACCCCTAAATTTGACAATAAATCATTATTTAGATAAGCAGTTGCAACATATGCACGTTAGGGTGGGTGCACACCGAAGACGCAAAACGCAGATGCGTTCATATTTGTATAATTCGAGCGTGTGTGCATTGGTGTGCGTGTGCACCCATCTCGTAAATAAACCGCGCGTTGCAAGTCAGTGCGTCATCACCATGGAGATTATAATGGGAGAGGTTTATTGATGAAACAATCGTACCGATATAGGGTACGTACTTACCCTATAAGAAGTAGGTATATTTGCTATCATTGTTTGTTTACTTGGTAAAATTGTGCGTAATGCAACTGGGTAAGACACTATTTTTGTCTTAAGTCAGCGGTATCGAGCTGCGGTATTGTATCTTAAAATCTTTAAAGTGTGTGTAAAGGTGTTGTTAGTTTGTTTTGAACATTTTTGAGAACACTATAGGCAAAGTAACAACATAGATACTGCTGCTGCGGCTCGTGTATTTTTTCTTTTATTTTTTTTATATTTTATCGTTACGGTGACCGAATTTTATTGCATAGTGAACCTACACAAATAAGTACTATCGAATAATAACAACAACACTACATCATATCAGCCACAGACGATTACGACTAACAAAATATCTTGTTAGTCGTAAGCCGCAGTCGCAAGCCGCAGGCGCAGGTCGCACTCGCAGGCCGCAGCTGTAAACCGCAGTTGTAAGCATTCGTAAGCCCCGCTCGTGAGCCGCAATTCCAAGCCGCAGCTTGGAAGTTCAATGAGAGTGTTCTAATTGTTATCGGCCGCAGGAAAAACAGCTGGTTTCGTATGAGCTTTAAGTTTCATTGACATTAATTGTACGTTTACTGTATTGCCAGAATACTGTAGTAACATTTTCGAGTTTGAGTTTTGGAGGCTTAGGGTTGCCATTGATCGATGAACGCGGTAGAATAATAAGCATCGAGTTATTCCAGGGTTAGTATTAATAACGCATATTATGTGCGTATTAAAAAATAATTAGTACTTTACCGGTAGAAATAGCATAGAAGAACATATTTGATAACCTAAGGTATGTATCGGTGTATAGTAATTTATTTCTCTACACTTGGGTACTTCCATAAACAGCAGAGTAGGACAATTGATGAGTTGTTGATGGCATAATATGTTGTTGCCCCATACAATGCTCACTGAATTGAAAAATGATCTACTTTTCAATTCTTACTTGTTCGACGTTGATGCGACGCAATTATTGACGTACATGCTTATCATAGGCGTTCCAACTTAGATCCAGGGGTAGCAACGCATCTTTGACCAACCTGTGGTAAGATCCTCATTATATTTGGATACACTCCATGGATGGCAGCGATAATTTATCATCAGGTGTATTCCATGGTCCTTTGCTACTTTCACGTTATAAAAAAAATTGTATTGTAATAATTATGTGGCAGCCCTATTGAAGGCAAGTAATTTTAAACAGGGTGAGCTTTAAGCGCACGCCACAACGACTCGAGTATCGGGATCGGTACGAAACCTGTTTTTATTGTGAATTAATATTAATAATGAATACTTCAAACGGGCGCGATTGTGAGTTGTATAGTTGTAATTAAGTACGATTATAGCGGCATTGGCAATTACCTACAATGTTTGCCCGATGGTATTTTGTATTCCGTTTCCGTTCAGTTGACTTCGGCTGCTGTCGGCGGTCTTCGGACGTCATTGGCATTCGTTTTTTTTTTAGTACACCAGTAAGTTGCTAGGTGATGCTTTAGAGCATAGGAGCATAGGAGTAAATATAGAATTTTATTCTCATTAAGGTACACATATGTTTAATAACCATGTGTTGTATTATGAAGTTAGATTTTTTTGTGGTTCTTTATATTAATGTTGCAGAGGCATTATAGAGAATGAAGTTAAAAATGTATATACGATAAATTTCAAGCACTACTCCGGTGAAATGGGATTAGGTGGCACGTGCCCTTGGGTGGCAGTAACCACATAAAAAAGTTAATTCAGTTAGATACGGTAATTTCCGGACACAATCGACTTAGATTTTAATTTTCGTCACTTGACAATTAACCTGCAGAAGGATGGAGTCAATAAGAGATTGCAAACGAATTGATGAATCCCGTTTTTCAATTTCACTGGGTTTTCATAACGCCTCTAACCTAAAGCTTGAGGGATTATTGTAATTAAAATAATGAATTTCGTTTTTAGTTTTTGATGTTACTATCATTATTTTAATTCAGTTTATAGGGAATTAAACATATTATATATTATTATATAAATTGCAAATTGATTGATCTATTCTATCCATAACTTCTGATTTAGAAAAATAAATAGGGGTTTAGTTCCCGTCAACCTATTATTGTCCCACTGCTGGGCACGGGTCTTCTCTCAGATTGAAAGAGTGCCAGGTTATAGTCCACCCTGCTGGCCAAGTACGAATTGGGAAACTTCACACACCTTTGAGAACTTTTTTTAAAGATCTTTCAGGTGTGTAGGTTTGTTTCCTTACGATGTTTTCCTTCACCGTAAAGCAGTGATAATTAATTTGTAATAAGAACATAATTTAAGAAAAATCAGTGGTGGGATTCTAACCTCGGACTCTCCGCTTGACAGGCCTAGTTTCAACCATTCGGCTATCACTGCTTACGGGTTTAGATATTCATTGCATTATCTCTATATTTTTCTCATTTTCTCTATAAAGTAGATAATTGTACTCGTACAAAAATGCTATAAAAAATTAAGCAAAAAAATATTACCAACTTTTAAATAACTACGTAAACATGTAATGTACGGAAACATTTCTTGATTCTATGCCAAGTGCCATAAAAATTAAATTGTGCCGAATGTTACTTTCAAATGAAATGCATTTTTTGCAAATATTCGATTATTTTACTTACGTAAACCATTTGTATCGTGGGAGGGCGATCCGCTAACGGGGATGATATCTAAGAAAACAGTTGCAGAAAGGCCAAGTTATTTACTACGTTACTACTTGTGGATATCTAACGAGGTGCAATTTATGTTGCCGACAGTGCCTGTTTATCAACAACGCCTAAAATAGGGCTCTCCAAGTCTGCTCGCCGCCACAAAAAACCAGCACCGTAAAATATGGCGACCGCTAAGTAGCAACGCAAAGTGCCTTACGTTTCAATTATTGAGTAGAAGCTTTGACTAAATGACCAATTAACAGTTTTTTTATGTGGTTCCTGTTTCGATGACAGTTTCGGTAACATCCTATAGAAGTTAGTTGGTAATGGTTGTTTGTCTCGTAAATACTTTTCAGCGAATGCCGTTGCACAACTGCGAGCAGTAACGCTAATTCGTGGCTATAGATCGTTTCTCAAATTTATGGACATGTTGGCATGAAAGTCAATTTTATACAACCTCTCCAGATGACCTTTCAGGGTTGAACTTCAATTTGTCCCGTTTTTTTTTTTTTTATTTTTGTGCCGGCTTACTTTATAAAACCGATTGATTGATAACAACTTAACTGAACATTGATAAACAAGAATATCCATCTCACTGTTTTATTACATTTGATTTCTAATCGGAACATGAACTTTCGTGTATTAGCCGAGTTATACATTAATATAATAAATGTTAATGTAAATGAGGCAGATAATAGAAGCCAGGGAAATCGTTTCCGTATGCGTTGGGAGTTCGTCCCTGTAAGTTCGCACGCAGAACTCGCCCGGTCGATGCGGGCCACATTTTACGTTCTATTTCCGAAGAAACACGAAACCGACACGAGCAACAGCTATAATAAATTTCTTGTCTTATAAAAATAAAAGTTTTCTTTTTGCCAGCGCAGCGCGGGGCGGCCGCCACAGACTGGACGAGACGGTAGGATAAACGATCCCGACAGTAAATTTTGAGCAACGATCCTAGAATAAGACTTCCCCGTTATTTTTAATGTCCAGAACCGAAAACTATTCAGAACTATAAGAATAAACTGACTAAATCGATCTCTAAGGTGAATACGATCAGTAATCAGAGATCGGTTTATAGCTTCGAATAAACTTCGTATGCGATGATACTACATCAAAGTTTCATCTTCATCAAAATTGAACCTTGTTCGACTTGATTGAGTTTGTCCTTACAATTCAATAACAGTTTATGTATAGCTAGTGAGTGCTTTGGTGTGTGCCATCACGCCGTGTAAGTTTATGTATGGATTTATCACTTGTAATTATGTTTTTAGTTAGTCCCGTTTGGTAAGATCACATACATTTTTAACACCTTAAATTCATTCTGCAGGGAAATTCTCGGTTAGCGAGAGAAAAATCTGTTTTATTCATTCAGTTCTGCCCACCATTCGATAATGCTTAGTTTATTTTATGCTAAGTTTTTTAAATAAATCTAAGTAACACATGGTAATTTTGGCAAATTGATGTGTGACAAGCAATTTGGTCGAAATCGGAATTGGACCTACTGTTGGTAGCTACACTGCGTCAGGGTGGCGCGGAGGGTAGGCCCGAGTTGTGAATTGGCCGCGCAGCCCTCTCGGCATTATCGTGATTCATGCCGCTTATAATTTTATATTATGTTAAAACGGGGGGACGGGTGATATTAAAAATACAAGGGCCCGCCGAGCACTTTGCACCGTCTGCGTGGTAACCAAGTTTGTTTGACGCCCAAACTACGAGTATCGATCCGATGCGGACGGTCTCATCGAGATGTAAACGATAAACGATAAATTAACTCGAGATATTGTCTTCAATTTCTGATACTAAATGATACGTAAATATCCGGTTAGTCTGTTCATTTTTTACGAAACTTTTAAGCTAAGGCATCTCAATTTAACGAATCTAACATAAAATACTCTGTACTTTAAAACATTAATAGCTTTTATATGAAAATTAATCACCTCTAAGAAACCGGAACAAAAATTTAAGCTTATAATTTATTTACTTCTTCGTAAAATACTTTTAAACAGAGGGCGTTATTCTGCACATAATTATAATCAGAACAATAAAACCGTCCATTTCGAGATATCCATCCAATCTAAAAATTGAATCATTTTGAAGTTTTGTGTGTTGAAGTAAATCATTTTATTATAAATTTTACATACTGATATGATAAAACTCTACGCCCGAGAATTCCTGAAATGTTCGTAGACAGCGAACCTGCATTCTCTTTTTTGAAAAAATAAAATAAAGTAGCGACAATCGTGCTGTATACCTGATGGTAAATAGTCACTGCCTGTACATCTAACCTTCGTAACTATCTCTAAATAAGACTAGAAATTTGTAACACAATACTTATCCTTGTCTATCGTTGTCCACCCATTAGTGTGTCACTACTGGCACAGGTCCGGTCCAACGCTGTACAAATTGTGATGAATGTTTGTAAAGTTAAATACTTCAACTTAGTGTTTCCTATTTCCAATCAGTTTTCCGTGATTATAAAATAGTATTATCATATAGTATTTTCTATAAAAAAAAAAAACAGAATTTTGCACTAAATTACAGTAGATGACATTTTAAGCACCTTTAAAAATATTTTTTTGTAAAAACGGGTGAACTTCTTTTCTGAGTTTGTACAGCTTGACGACCAAAAAAGGTTATTCCTCGATCATAATCGAAATAAAATTTTACTGTATACTGTAATGACCCAGTACAGTATACAGTAAAAAAGTTGAATGTACAGTAGAATTACTGTATATATGTATCGTATCGTATATACATATAATATAATTCCTCATTTATGTTACGTAGTACATGTATTTATATTATTCAAATATCCATAAACGGTTTCGGTTATTTGCATAACTTGTAAGATTTACTAAATTAGATAAGGAATCTGATAAATCCTTTTTGTGGTAAAATATTAGTTTACCTCGAGTAACAACAGTTTGAATAAATTTCAATACATTATTGTGGGTATAACTGAGAGACTTAAATTTATTTTGAGAAATATAACTGTACATATTTCTTGCAAGTAAGTAAATCTTGTGAGTTTATTTGCCAAACAAATCTGATAAGATAATAGATGTTATTTTTATAAATTAATTACATTGTTTGCGGTAATTATGATAACGTCGACGCAGCTGCAGTACATAGTGGTCGTGGTCGCTGATGACTAATGGCTCATTGGATGCTCTGAAACGTAATGAAGTGAAATATATCGTAATTTTCCACCTACCCTAAGTAATCGCAATTCTAGTCTAACAATATTCCGGGTTCGATCGCCAGTCTAACTATTTTCTTATATTTTTTTTATTTTTGATTTCAGTACCTATGTTTAAGCGCGGACACACACTGGAACCTATTATGGGCCGAGTGTTGAATCTTGAACATTAACACATTGGTAGCTTAATGTATTTCATACTTGTCTTGAAAACATTAAACAAATACTCCGATACCTATATATGCGTTTAGATTTACCGACGCTAGAATGCAGCTTAATGCATATCCAGTATATCAATCCAAAATATTACTTCCATATAAACGCGCCAGCAGAAGGACTGGTGTCAAGTAATCAAACCTTATTCAGAGAAACAACTAATTAAGAGAGGCCTGGTAAATAATATTAAACGGGCGTAATATGTAGGTATGTGCGTTAGTTTTTAATGTTGGTGCGTTTATATGGAATAGTGTGGAAAAACGGCTCTTTTATATGTAATGCGAATGCGTAAAAGGTAGCCGTTTATTAGCCTATAAGCGGTGCCGATACCGTCTTTGATTGTTACTTTGTCAGTACAATGTTGGTATGTTCTTTAATTAATTCCTTCGTACCAAATGTTTTTATCGACATTTACGTACTGTGATTGTGGCATGTGAAATTATCACTTTGAGATTTTGTTAACCTTTTTATCTTATTTTGTGTTCGTTTTCGTCCGCGTTTTATAACTGCAATATTATATAGCAGGAAATGTAAAAAATAAGCGTAGTTATAATGTTTATGTAACGACCACATCGCGTTGTATTTTACTAATATCTAATCATGACGCAAGACCCATTAAAGACTTAGGAATTGACTTGCGCATTAATTAAATTAATAGTTTTTTCTATATATAGTGTCGCAAACTATACTCTTGACAATTTTCCGTAAAGTAACCAAAGTTTGGAAAACTCTACCAATTAGTGTTTGTCTAGGGGGTATCAAGAGGTATCATTAAAATCCTTTTCATTGTTAAGAGATTCGTGCTCAGTAGTGAGACAGGATAGAAGGCATGATATTATGTTTTAAATCAATTGAAGGTGTGTGAAGTCTATCAATTCGCAAAGTGGCCATCGAGGTGAACTATGGCCTGAAACTCTCTCAACCTGATTGATTACTTCTATTAAATAACAAAAAAACAACAAAACAATGTAGATAATGAACATTGTGTATAGAATCTTATTCAATATATTGTCATATAAATAATACTCAGTTAATTATAAAACTACATGATGTGCATACATTTTCCGGTTATTTTGTCTGAGTAATGCTTCTGAAACATTAGTATCAATGTTGTTAATATACGAGTATAAGTCAATGCATAACGTAACGTGATTTAAAATCTCTTTCTGAACTATAAAATTATATTCGTATCGTAAAAATAGTACCGCAACTACATTAATGCTACATTTTTTCTCCTAAACTTTATTGTACTATCGCTGGAACGGTTGAACCGAATTTTACGGCACTGACACAAAAATACAGTGAGCGATAAATATGCTAGTCTTTACTTCTAATATAGCCCCTTACGACAGCAGGATACTGTAATACTGTAACTCTATTGTGATCCTGATACTACAGGAACGAATAGAAAACATACTTACAAGTAAGTATACCTTCGGTTTCAGTATGCGGAACGCAATCTTACAGATTTTATATTTTATTATTATTATTTTAATAGTAACAGATTTTATTATAAAAGCAATTGAATTCAAAACTATGAGCGTGGGTAATCATCGAACTTTGGACCACCAACTGGGTACATTAACTGCAGCTTTAGACTGCTACCGTTCACAGATCTTGCATAATGGGGTAAATACAATGTCCCAAGACGACATAAGACTAGACGTAATATATTACTAACCGGCCATGTGATTACGTGCGTCTATCATGCGTTTCATTACTGTACTTTCCGCGGGCGAAGGATTCGTTCTACACTATAAGCGAATAGCTACAAGCGAGCAATGACACGCAAGATCGACTCTGTAAAGTTTTTATATAATAGATTATGCGTATGTTTCGTCAACTTCGACACGTGATTGTCACGTATTCAAAGCAAATAAAAGTCAAACAATGATTATATAACATACCATATCAATAAATGTATAATGATTGAAGGAAAATGGTAAACAAAAAAAATGTTAAATAATAAAATAAGTGAGACTATAATTATATTCAATTTTATATTTGATCCTCGTAAGTTGTGTACACGATTCTCTGATACCACAACATCAGTTCATTATATAAACGTGAAACGTGTTATGCCTCGTAACATTATTAAAAGTAAAATAGAAGTGTAAGGAATAATACTCGCTTCTAGCTTACGGTTTTGGGTGGTACTGGTGGGTAGTTGGGGTGGAGGAACGTGGCACATATAATGATAAACGGATATTGTGACATACGACAATATGTAATTTAGTCAAATGCTTAGCTATGACATGTCGTACGCTGTCAGCCTATCCATGATGCTCTATGACGACAGTTGCACACCATAATTGTTGGGTAGTTTTTAAAGCAATAACTGAACGTCCTTCCAACGAGTAGTTGTAGTCATATTCAAGTGGAACTCGGAGACACTTTATTATTAATTTGTCGTTATTAAATACTTGATGCGCTTCGTTTTACCCGCCCAGTTTCTTCCTATACTACATAACAAAAAAAACAAGCATGCCGGTATTTTATATAGCCTATAGCCTTCCTCAATAAATGGTCTATATAACACACACATATTTGTTTAATTCGAACCAGCAGTTCCTGGGATTACTTCGTTCTACGAAACAAACAATCTCTTAATTTTGATAATATTAAGCTGATACTAATAATAGTTGCAGCATAATATCTAGGTAACATTAAAAAAAAAAGGAAAATACTAAAGTTACTTCAATTTCATGTTAATTACTTGTGTCGAACGAAGACCGAGATTGAGTTTGGATGACGAACGATCCCACTTATGGGTACACAGTGTCACAATGTTCTTGACGGCTTGTCAGCTATAGACGGGAGCGGGCTGTGCCTGATGAAACGAAATTCCAATTTGCGTGAGGGCAAGCGGGATGTACCGGCGGCGACAGCGACTACGGAAGCGTCCTTATTAAATAACCCAAAGTGGGCCCACTATTAAACCGACCGCCGGACCGACACCGATCCCGAAGCGTATATTTATATGCGATACGATTTCATTATTCTATTTGTGACTCGTTATTCCTATTGTCGCTTTTTCTATTTATTACCCGATACAATGTGTGATTATAATGTGGCTTATAACAAATGAGGTATGTGGGAGTCGGACCGTTCCACACGGGCGGCTCGCTCCGCATGAATTTTTGTCTATAATTACGGTAAGAGTTACGACATTTTTTGTAGTTATTCTTCATTTTATAACATTTAATTGACGTTTTTATTCCATTTAGTTCATAACGTAGTTGCTTGTAGATGTTGTTGCACGTGTTTAAATATTCAGTTGCGATAATTATTACGGTATAATATGATTAGCGTCTTAATGTGAATGCTAATGAAAGAAAAACGAACGCGAGGTTATAAATTATTTGTTTTCATTGCAACGATCATAGTTTTCATTAATTTGACGAAGAAAAATTAGGCGCGCATTGCAAATTAAATACATTGAAAACGCAATTACAAATACAAACGTAGTTCTATGAACCTCCCAATATAAGTAATGTTTTATTATCGTGCTACGCTTGCTTGCCTATCTGTTAATGTTTTTATTTTTAAGATGTAAATCAAAAACTATGTAGTGTAGTTCGATCACATCTCTGTAATAATGGACGTCCTTAGAAACACGACGAACATTATTTTAAAAAGTTGTAAGTGCCCATCCGTGTACAAATAACCATAAACCTTCTTCCATTACCGTGAAAGAACGTAATAGCTTGTGATTCAGTTGAACTTTTAAATAAGATGCCGATTGCGCGTATCATTGTAAGATCGCAAATTTTATAATAGAAACACAAGAATCTAGAACTTAACGTTAGGCGCTCACGGTTTACTTTAGTGAGCAGTTAGGCGGTTGAGAATAACTCCCCATTGTCATTTATTATAGTCGGGGCTAAGGAAACTGTTTAATATAAGTTTATGTCTAGTACCTACAATGTAATCAATTAAATTAGTGTGTAGTAATACTTATGTGTGTTATCCTGTATTCATTACTATAATCACTTATTGTTATAATATAACGAGTGTTATTCGTCGCTCATCATTGAAAAAGATTAAAAGGTAAAAAATAGGTTAAACAAATGATAATTCTATAAATATAACATTGAGAATCATTAGACGATAAACATATATAATGTAAGTAAATACGACTATATGTATAGGGCTGATTTCAATAAGTAATATCATGTATTTCTTAATCAGCGATGATATAGTTCGCTAAACTAGTAGGCGCTACAAAAACAACCTTGCCTATCTTCGGTTATTTCTGATTAACTAGATATACCTACTCTAGATAAACTCGTCTAGTTTTAGGTATGTAGACTAAGTAGGTATGTTATGTTTTACGTAATATCTGCAAGAGAGGGGAAACTTTATGACTGCAAACTTACACAAGAATGTGATTAATTCACGTCAATCAAAATTAACGCGTTAATGGTTTTATGACGTTATGGTATTGTTTTATTTCATAAAAGTACAAGTCGTCAATTCATTATGATCTAACTAGTGGAAACGGATCTCCTTTCAGAATAAGAGAACTTTAGGCCAAAGTCAGCTAAGTGCGTATATGTCAACCCGCGTGGCGGAGTACAATACCGGTGTAACGCGCAGTGGTTCCGTGTTCAATTCCCGGCCAGACAGACTTCTGAATGACGAATTTAGGTTCTGTTCTGGGTGTTTGTGTATACGTCTTTGTGTCCATGGAACCTGTACATGTACATGTCAATACAGGAAAAAATCTTAGTGCGGGACTATGAATGTAGAAAGCGTCTGCAGTCTTTACACACACATACCTTAAAAATCTGTTTTTTAGAGAGCGCTTAGATGTTTCATTAAGTAATAATTAATTTCTAATACCGACTCCAACGTTATATGACATGAAGTAAACAAATGATAAAAGTTGTAATAACTCACTACATGATGGATGAATAAAATTAATTAAGTTAAGTATATTTATTTCCATAGCAAGATATTTCGTTTTCATTTATTAATTCAATAAAATAACTTTTTATATAGATTAAATATAATTTCATACCTGTTTGCCGTAAGACACCGAAGTAATGGTGCGTTTAGTGTGTTTCCAGAAAGAATTTATTTTTTTGGTATTTCCATCCTAAGCATACGTTATACTGACTAATGTGAAATACATATGTTATGTCGTTTCATAAATAAATTTATTGATGATAAGTTCAAATGGTTAAATGGTAGCATAATGAATCCGATTATTGATAAATTGGTTCTATTGAATCGACGTAATGAATCCAGTACTGATACATAAGTCTAAAGGTAAGGGGGTTATTCTATTTAATTTGTACGTAGGTTAGTTACAAATTATATTTGTATTTACTTATTTCATGTATAGTTTTTCGATGTTTCATTTTCACTTTTATTGAGAAGATAATTATATTTTTATGTCACCAACAAATCATTCGTATCAAAAACATTTATTGCAAATTTAAGTAATGATATCTGTTTTCGTTTTGAACGTTGTGACGTTGATTAAAATTGTAAGATTTCTTTTATCTTTCTATATATATCACTCTTCTATATAAAACATATCTTTATCTTTCATTGCCTTTATAAAGTGTATTACAACCTCCGGTTCATCTGGATCTCGTTTGCGCGTGTCTCTAGACGGGTCAGTAATTCAACAGGTTGCCGGCCCTTGCAGACGCATGGACATTCTGCATGAATACATTTATATTTCAATTAAAATCGAAATTCATAGCATTCAAGGAACTATCGCTCACCAGGAGTTAATCTTTTTGTCATAAAATGGAAATAGCAAACAAGCTTGCAGTCTACCTAAAGGTAAATGACTTATGCCGTCCATGCACACTGCATTAAACCCCAGATCAGGGTCTTGCCTGAAATTGGCCGCTGATACCCCTGAGGAATAAGTTGGAACGCCCGTATGATTATGTCTTACCACACCCTTCAGACTAGAATACAGTAGCTGTGTGTTCACGGCCACCTGTTGTCAAAAATATTTTACTACGTTTATCGGTAAGATAAACATGAGCACATGCTTGGTCAAAAAAAAGTTATCAAAAGTTCAGAAAACTTGGCAAATAACACAGTATATACAATTTCATACAAAATCATTAAACAAAATCTTGCAGAGCATACATTCATAAGAGGCGTTGGATCCGCGCAATGCCCTTGACTTTGAATTGGTTCTTATTGACTTTGATATGCTTGTGATTGCGTCGACGTATTTATATGTGCACCTTGGCGATGCCCTGCTTATTGTTCAATGTAAACAAATGATTCGAAGTTTAGATCGACCTTGTAATGTTGTTATTCTTCATTATAATATCCTGTCGTCTAATAATTTTTACTATTAAGTGATCAGTAAGAAGTGATGTTTCAGTTTTTATCGTTGGCGTATGGATTCGAATTACATGAACCACCTGATTTACTGAATTTGGTAAGCTTTTAGAAACTAATTATCACTTATTTATCGCGGAATGTTATTGTGAGAAACAAAATATGAACACTGTTAGGAAAAATATCTCTTAGAAATACTCATAGAAAATCTAATCTAAATACTTGGCCAGTCTAATGCATTATCACCTATGCTTGTAGGCTTGCTAAATAGAACCCGGCTTATTGGTGTTTTTCTACTAATGGACTTTTTATAAATTTCAGATATTTTTTTTTACCCCACGTGGCATTTTTTTTAAAAGATGTTAGTTTTCGTACGTGAATTTTTACAAGAACATAATTAAATGAACAAACAAACAAGAAAAAAAAGAATGTTAAATCAGCAGATAATAGTAGAAATCAAACTATTTGATCTCGGATTATATGACTTCAAACTGAAGTTTCATAACCTTACCTCCAATACGGTAGATCGTAATTCATGTCACTGACCCACTAATAATATTTAAAAGTCTTTATTAATAATTCAATGTTTTGATTTTAAAGTTAATTAAGCATTTGAATAGTTTCAAAACACTGACAAAGTGAAAGCAATCCGAGTCTACCAAAGCTGACCACAGTCGCTAAAGAAATTGTA
>DWLI01002073.1:0-13908 GCA_018249915.1 Cecropterus dorantes dorantes | reverse complement strand
CCACACCCTTCCAACGAAACGCAAGAAATGCTTCACCCTAGAAATAGGTGTGGCGGTGGTACTTCCCCGGTCGAACTGACTTCCTCGGACTCTTAGCCGCAAGGTGCAAATTCAAATCACTAGGCTATATCATTGCTTCATTATACAGATGTCGGCACCAACGTATTATTTTGTTACTTAAGATGCTAATACTATATATTTTAAGGATTACTACGAAAAACAATGAAACGCTTTCAGAAGGTAACACATATTAACTATGTACAACATGTATAAGTAATGATATCACATAAAACAGTTAAAGCCAGAACAAAGATATATAATAAATAACTACCAATTACTTACTCACTTCGTACAACTAGTATTTACGTCGAAATATTTTCCCACAACTTAATTTAATTTCGTTTAACTTTTAGGGACAGAGTTCGATAAAGTTCATAATATCAAGTGCCATTATAGTGTAAGAGAAATACTCGTTGAATTTGCGACCGTTATATAATGTAAGGCTTTAAAATTTAGCGCAAGGTCATGATTTCGTGTACCTATGTCATCGGTGTGTGTAGAGTCACATACTGCTCTATATAATTTGTCATACATGTCATGATATTTATATGTATACACCATAGATGGCTGTTTATATCTGGTATGTTTAATCCATGAAAATTTATGAGCTGCAGTTAATGATATAAAAGAAATTATGGGCCGCAGAGAATCAATTATAAAATGTCAAATGTGTTGACAATGAAATATCTATCTGCCGCTTACAATGTGTTTTCCCCGGAACAAAATTCGAAATTGCGCCCATGAATTTGGCAAACACGAAAAAAATAGGTATTCCTATTAAAACATACAAGCAGTTATATAACTGCTTTATTACATGGGAGATTTTTTTCAAATGTCTAGGCTAAGTTCTTAGGCTAGGCAGGCTGCATCCAGACCGTGGCCCGATATTTGGTTCAGATATAGAAAATATGTTTTGCAGAAATTTACATTTTTGCCCATTAATCGCTCGTGTGGCCCGTGTATTTTTTTTAAATTGTATTTTGGGCTGCATGTTCACTAGTGTATTTTGTCTAAGTATAATTGCATTATCCTCAATAGATTGATACTTTATTTAGCCTGCTGATTTTGAGAGTTATGCCAGTAGATCCTCACTATGTGCCTATAAAAGATTGATTATTGCAAAGCTGTCCTGCTATATTTGAAAAGTTGACTTTAATGCAACAGCAAATATGCATAGGAATTTATTTATAAATCCATATTAATGTGAATTGATACATCTCACACATAGAAAGATATTTTATCGCAATTTGCAACTAACGTTTAGAGATAATTTTGTAAAAGCGCACGAGCGACAAGAACTACATAGATGCCATAATTTCGGTCTTAGTTCGTCAGTGGTAGGGCTACAGGGTCCTAGGGACTAATTTAGAACGCCTCATCTTAATTACAATAAATTCCTTTTTTTGCGTTTTAGGGTGTTATAAATCAGGCATACAAAATAAGAAGTTTCGATGTATCATTCGATGATTCTAATATAGAACAGGCGACAAACGCATATCTAAAGCAACAATCTAAAGTAAATATAATACAATAAGTTTTATTTACAAGCTTATTCCCGCGGCACCGCCCGCGTGGGTCATATCGTGGTACGGTAAAAAGAGCCAATTTTCATCCAAACCCAATCAGTTATTTTAGCGTGAAAGAGTAACAAACACACATACATACGTGCTCACAAATTTGGCACAAATAATGTTACTAAGGTTTAAACAAATGTTAGAACAAGAGTCCTGTTTTTCGTACTGGTGAAAATCTATATTATGTTGCAGTATAGATATGTCTTTGAGTATTACGTCCAATGAGTTTTATTTACCATTATATTTCATTTTAATTTTTACAATTAAATCTTTTTAATTTAACATTTATGTGCATAAAAAATATAAGTTAAATGTAAAAAAAAAACAAATTGCCAAATGAAATATAAAAAGCTTCTTCCAAATTGCAGTCCCTAGGATGAGTTCCCAGAATGCTGGCAACATTACCTCGTTGAATAGCAAGGCTAATTCGTTGATCGAAGTACGTACCAGCATTTTGATCATTCGTTGACTCTATCAAACGTTTGGACAAATGTTTGAAAAATAATTTAGCATTTAATCCCCACGGTCCCATACTAAATCTCCATATTTCTGACACTTGAGGATTTCCGCAACAGACGCCACCACATTGGCTGCCCTGGAAGAGATATTAATGTGAGAAGGTACCAGTGTGTCAACGCAAGTAGCGTCCCACACAATATAATTACGTTCAATTATACAAAACACGTAGAAGCCTTTATGCAAATAAGATAATTTATATTGTATGACTTAATTTTGGTAATGTATCTGATGAAATAATGTAATGAACTTAACATAAGGAGTGGTTACGATTAGCTTGCGTAGGCTGTAGTGAGTCACGGTCAACGTGACCTGAACTGTATAGTGAAATTACGCGATGTAGCGTGTATGTGCTCCTTCTACCAATATAAGGGACCATGTAATAATACATCTATCAGAACAGTGATATGAAAGTAACAAATAAAAGAGAGTTACTTTAAATATCAATCTCATATATTTAGTTTTTCATATATAATGGAGGGGAGACGGGCTTAGGGGTCTGGAAGCCCCCTTGGCATTGGTGAGAAATACCAGGTAGAACCAGCGTAGTTCGACCGGGTAGGTACCACCGCCACACCTAGCAGTTCCTGCATTTCGGTGGAAGGGTGCTGGTTGTCGGCTTCGTTATATATGAGGTGACCATCTTAGTTTTCGGAAGTAGCAATGCATCAGTGATTGACTTCAGATATAACCCCTGTTCTTTATGAAGTTGCTAACAGATGTCCATGGGCGACAGAAATAATTTACTATCGGCTGGAATGCATGCTCGTTTGCTACTCCAGATTGATAACAAAACGGAGACTTAACAAATCTACATCAAAGGAAAAGGTTTTGTGGATATTCTAATTATAAAATAATCTTGTACAAATATGCTGAGGATAACAATGACCTATGTTATTTTATTGAAAAAGTTCTTAACTGCCCTAGCAGTATCTATTACACGTACGCCATTTTTGAGACACATTGAGACACTCTTTAAGCGGTGGAGACATTCTTGGCATCAAATATTTCTTTATCGCAATATATCGATAGACTCATTTTAAATAAGTACCATTAGTTTTGACAAGCGGTAAAAGTTTGGACTAATGCTAGCCATATCCGATTTGAATGCCTACTCAATTTCACCTTGGCATTATACTATATCATTGTAAATGTAGGTTCAGTTACATGAGCTATAGAATAAAAGTCAATGTAAGCACTAAGTACCGATTGTATCATTCAGTAAGAGTAACTCAATGCCTTATATTCGTTCCAAGTTCATTACGTACAATAATTGCGTTCTATTGAAAAATTTTATGCTTTACTAGGTTTTATTTAATATATTGATGATTGATTATATCTAATATATTTCTTTGTTGTAGATCTTAACCTATTAGATCACTACATTTAGCCTCAAACTTATACTTATGTCATATAAATTACTTTTAAAAGTTACTAGATAACGACCCAAATATTTATAACTAGCAGACCCATGCCCACTTCGTTGGGCATCAAAAATTTAAAAGTTGGCATGCAGTCAAATTGGCCACTGCCGCCCATGGATCTGTATTCCACCTAGACAAGATTATCTTACCTAAGGTAACACAGGTAAGATGAGTGCTGAAAGTTAAGTTGGAGCGCCTCGGATGTGTATGTCTCCTGTACCAAACTCTCTAAACCGAAACACGAGAAGCGTTTTACACCGCTAATATCGATATCGAAACAAAACTATTACCTATGTTGATTTTGCCGTGTTTTCACTCATATAACTGTCAAGATATTTTTTTTATCAGATTGTAGAATAGAGAATTAACTGTAAAGTTTGGTTTTGACGACTTGTTCACGTATTCCATCCAAAAATAAAAACGGAGCTGTTCACAATAGTTGTTACATCAAAAAGAAACATGACTAAAGTAACCAAATCGTATATGGTATTAAAGAGGATAATATGAAAAATGTAAATTATAACTTATTTATATATTATTTTAAATATACATTATAACTTAGCCATTGATAACTTTAGCAAGGTAGAAAGGTATTAGATATGTCAAAATTTATGAATCATATTGAAATGCGATTTAAGACATTTTTTTTATTTACTAACAGTTTAAACGGTACAAAAAACAAAATTTGAAATACTTCCATTATAAAAATCAGCATACTTAATTGAAAAAACATACTTTTGGCCTCATATTATTTAAACATGTATTAATCGACCCTGGATCTAGGGGGGCAAGCCGGGGCCTATGTCCCGGGCGGCAAATTTAAAGGGCAGCAAATCCAATCTTTGCAAACGAATGCATAACTCGTTATATTTAACTTGCCATTTGATATTGTTCATTTTTAATTATAATCAATAGGTAGTGAATCTCTAGGCACGAGTAGATTAAAATATCCATCAATTAGTAGAAATTTGATGGCTGAAATGATGATAATGGTAAAAAAGAGCGCTGCATTTTTAAGTTTTAGCACCGCCAAAAAAAATGGAAGATCCGGGACTGGTATTCATGGATTTGGTACCGGGTTACGTTTATAATTTCGGAGCGCGGGACGTATTAATCTTGATTCTTGCCTTTTGGTCAGCCTTTTCTTTAGAGGATGGACAATCATTACGCAGGTATTTGTTTTCCCAGCATTGTCGTCGATAAAAGGACTTTTATTTGCCCGCAAAAGCATTTGATCTGGGCGATACTGATTTAGTAGATACAAAATCATAAAATATTACTTATCAATTACCAAAAGTAAATGATAACATCGTCAATAAACCGGTATTTCTAAAAATATTTTAGAGAAATTTATGTATCTGCATTCTAAAAGAAAAAAAGAATAAAAATTAGGATTTATTATAAAACCGGAAATTTAGATTATCAAATAAGGTATGGTAACAGTAGTCGCGAATGACCGCGCCACACCCGTTTGGCTACTTTTGTTTTCATCGCTAAACGACCTCCGGAGATCCGATGTAAGTTACGCAGATAGGGTTGCCACACATACTTTAAAATAAAATATTGTACGTAACTTGGGATACTTGTACTTATGATGATAATTATGATAAAAAAGAACCGATAATACTTCATTTTGCCTGATCTCGGATCATTAATTTGCGATAAACAAACATTAGAAGGTTTTTATGGCCAAATTGCAGAGACGTAAATAAATAAATACTTGTAATTTAAAAAAGGAAATACTTCCAATAATTAAAGAGTAAATAAAATGTACTTTATTTTAAAGTAATGTACTTTTTTCTACCTTTTTTAACCAATTTACTTTAAGTGCTGAAAAAAGGGTGGCAACCCTAAGCATAAGCAACATGAGATTTAGCCGCGGCCATCATGCGTTGATGCAGGGAATTGCGACCTCAATGCCGACAGCAGCATTGTTTATTTTTCTGCCAATAATTGGCAGATAGCCGTGGAGCCAGATAATTTATCCTTTATGGGACTCGTTAGTAAATGTTCACTAAAATAAAGTTAAAAGGTTTGTTTATATTAGTTGTCATTTTATAATTATGAAAATCGGTTTAAAAATTTTGGCTGTTGTTTAAGTTTGCTATTTACCAATCTTATAAATTGCAGACTATCTTAGAAAATGACCTAGGCTATGTTAGAATATGGCAGAAATTATTTTGCCAGTACTTTCGATAGAAACAAAAAGCAAAGACCACTTTAGTTAGAATTAATAAAAAAGTCATAACAAGCATACAGTTAACACAGTTTCTAATTGGTTTACAAATTGTAACGCCATTTTTGTGTATCGTATAATCTATGGACTTTCAAGCTTAACGCATATATACAACTTTACACTATACAAATTTACTAGAACAACTGTTTCGAACTTCGAACAACACAAATTTATGGAGGTCCGCATAAGACTACTAGTTGAGCGACTGAATATAAAATAACCAACATAGATCGCATTTTAATTAATATTTGTGAAACTAAAAAATCTATCGACAACTATTTACAGAGTATCGATCAATAGGCAAAACTAGAAAATTAGCACATAAATCGACAACGATTCTTTGCTTGTTAACGTCGACTAAACTATTATCTTTGATCAATTTAATAGCAGCTTTAACAATAAGTAACGATCATAGTAAATTTCCGATACTTAAGCAGAAATAGTAGAGTTCTGTCTAATTAAACTGTCAAACTTTTCGCTTCATTTTCGCGAATCGCTTCATTTACGTTTCATTCTTTTGGAACATCATATTAATATTTTCGTAACTGTATAAATAACTCATAATATCATAATCGTTTCGCGTCCCACCCCAGAAGCAGCATTATGGATTAATCTTCAGCCATTTTTCATATGTTTGAAACAAATGTAATTTACGACGTTTGTAATGTTAACATTTTCAGATATTGCGATATATGAATGTAATGAACATTAATTCGCATTATGTTGCTGAACAAAGGAGCTAAAAGTTTCAGAAACTGAGGAGTGTTATGAAAAAAGCACTGTATTATTTCTGTTTATTTACAATTAAGAACTAATATTAAGTTTTACGAGCCTGTTTTAAAATAATTGTTTAGAGCAGTGCGATTGAAGTCAATTATTTTATACTGTGAGAGTAGCAAAGTCGTGATCAACAGACATGATCATGCGTGTAGTGTGTGTGACTACGAATACTAAGTGATCATGGTTTTTAATGACTTCACCAAGCAGCTGTGTTTCAGGGCTCTGTCATTTATTGTGTGTAAATTATTTGAGGAATATTTTCCTTACTTCATTTTGAAACAGTTGGCTTTTGTAACACGATACCTAACATTACAGTTAACCAGACAGATTTCTTTGCAGAAATTAAGTTGCAAATCTTCCATCATCTATAAAAACCCCTATTCTAATATTATAATGTGCCCAACATTATATTTAAAAAAATATAAGGTAATATCGATTCCATAAATTAATCGTATCGTACATACTACATTTCATAATTACGCTCTTCATAACTAGATTCTGTTTATCTGCAATTTCGGCATTTCCTTTAACAAAAGAATACAAGGAAAATATATGGAACTATAGTATAGTTCCAAATGCTCTACTATATGCACAATGCGTTAGTCTCCAGAAACTTTAATCATAAGTCGCGATCGGAAATACCTAGAATCGAGTGCGAGGTCGGACGGTCGCACGCCGGCTCACGCCACATGTGAGCTGACCGAGAGCATTATGTTCAAACCAGTGGCATTTGCGTAAGACCTATTCGGTTAGTTGAATTACTCCTACAGGGTAACATTTCATGTTTACAAAAGTATATTGCAAATATATTATGGTGGTAAATGAAAACATTTCTTTAAGTAGGCAAGTTAAATAGAACTAGCACGCTTTGCATACGAATTTTGTGAGGTGATACTTACAACAATCTGTAATTGGAGATTTCAGTGTTACCGGGCACAATTAGAAAATTCTCTTTGTGTTTTGTTACATCAGATCCTGAATATACTACATGTAACCGAACACTTTTAAAAATTATATGTCTAGAACCTAGAACGATGTACCTACGTCTTATTATAATGTCACGTTTTGACAGTCGCCAAAATCGTTTTTTTTAATATACTTTTTCAGTATTTCACACAATTCGTAGTTATGGTTATATATACATAATGTGGATGACCAAGTATTGGTAACTCGTGGTTACGTCTGCTCCTCATAGAATAAAAGTGTGACTTAATTAATTATACGTCTACGTACCTATGTATTATATAATGTATGTGTAAATATTTATGAAAACTAATAAAGTAATAAGCGCAAATGACTACGTAATATCACCCGACCACCCACGTCGTTGTCAGTCCTGTCACTGAAAACTGAAATATGGCAATTTTGTTTCATTTAAACAATACCGGAGCCATGTCGTCAAAAGAAAGGTACCCATCGGTTTTTACCCGGTTTGTCGGTGTCGTTATTTGTTTATCGTCGTGTTTAGTGCCATTATGGGTATTAGGTCTGTTAAAAACGTTTATGCTACAACACTTATGTGGCCAAACTTAGCTAGGATTCCAAACCTATCTGGTGTCGAACAGCGGCAGTGACAACTTACCTTCAATGAGATTAAATGTTTATTTAATACTGTAAGTGCGAAGTCTAGTAGGTACGTAATTAGTTAAAATTAATTATTACGTATAGTTTTGTAATTACTACAAATAGTATCATAAAATATCAAGGATAAGTAACGCATCGTTTAGACTTTCTTTGAGTATTAAGCAGAATAGTGGACATATGAATATTTTCATTAATGTTCTCGACGTGGTGGAGTTGCGCCACAGCTGGCAGCCTTGCGAAGGACGCGTGCGCAACGCGGGAAAATGCCCGCGCGTTTTCATACGCGGCCCGCCCACTAATGTCGACTGCAGTGACCATTGCTTCAGTTAAAAATAGGATACTATATACTACTATATATACTATAGATGAATGATAGTCGTGACGGATTTCAAAAGAGGCACAATATTTTGATGTGAAACATCAAACGAGGCTTGCCGAGGCGATGGGTCACCATACCGTACACAACTAGATATGTTTTTACCATAGATGTATCCATACTTGAAATTAATATTGAATCATTGTATTTAATGAAAAATGTACATTTTCTGTAAGAATAATTGTCTTTTTTATTTTTATCATTATGCTGTATTTACTTCCTGTCGATATCTTGTCTTTTATGCATGTTACTTGATACACGATGTTTCACATCTGCCAGGCGTCCTGTGGCGGCTAACACTTTTTTACCGCATAAAATAAAATCCGTATCACACTTTTACAAGAGAACTAAACTAAATAAATAAATGGCCCTCGATTATTACTACAAAATAAATAATTATCTTCAAACAGCTGAACAAAGTTTCTTTAACCGAAGATTTAAGACAACAGATACGCAAATACTTAAAATTATAACACCCCTAATCAATTTCACAATAAATAAGCACCAGTCGATCAGATTACACAATCTTATTAACATATAATAATTATCAATTCATAAAATATTTAGACATATAGGGTGTTTGACATAGACATATTGTCAAATACAATGTAACTAAAATTTTGAACTGTCTTCATTATAGCAAGAAATCTTGTCACTCTAATAGGGGTAATGCACATTTGGACAAATGTCTATTATGCGTGATGTACATTCTGCCAATACAACCAATAACTGTTACATTGCCGATTTAACCGAACAATACAGAATACATATATAATAGGTCAAGGCTAAGAAGATATTTTAAAAATCGAATACAATTATGACATTAAAGCTTATCTGTTACCGTGATGTTAAACCACTTTTTTATCATTTTTCTACTTATATTTATATATTTTATATACTCATAAATATATTTTTTCATTGTTTTTCTATTGGTAGTTAATATTTTCTATGAACCGAAACGGTCAATATAGATTATTTATCTCGAATTTAATTCGTATGATTCAATCCATAGCGCAATTTCTAGTTTATACAGATAAGACTGACTTTGGGATAGAGTTTCATCCAAGCAGGTTTATCGAGGAATGCAATCAGTAGCTAACGAGCCCTTTTTTCATGCTCTATATATTTCCTTACCAATACGATTCGAATTATTGTGAAAGCGAAATTTATATACATTCTACATATAATAACAACTTTATATGTTAAGACATATTTACAAAATGATCGAAATAATAAGCTTGTTAGGTTCGCTATTAATTTTTTTCAGTAGTTTGGAAATAGCCTGGTGGTTGAATATCAGCGACTAGGGTCTTAGGTTCGGCCCGAGGAACTGATCATTGATTTACTCTGGCGGATTAAAAATATTTATCATTTACTTCAACGGTAACGGAAAATATCGTAACAAAACCTACATGCCTAGAAACTCTTACAAAAGTCCTTAAGGGTGTGTAAAGTCTATGAATTTGCACTTTGGCAGCGCTGTGGACTTTGGCCCAAACTTCCCTCATTGTAAAAAAGAACCGTGCTCAATGGAATAGTTACCGATGGACGACAAAATCAAGTTGCCAGCGTGTTGACACCTTCTAGTTGTAGCCAAGATACCAGCATTAGACTAGTAACCGACTCTAGCTACCCGTTAAAAACAATATTTCAAAGGAAGCACTTATTCAACCAATACGTAATATTCCTTTTGTCAAAAGAACATAGCTTGTAGCACGAATAAAGCAATGCGAAAACACTCGCAGGTGCATTACTCATTTCGCAAATAGTAATTCGTCTCACGTGCGACGAGCAAGTTTCAATTTGAAACCGCTCTATAAGAAACTAAACTAGAGCACTGGCTCCTTTAAGGAACTCATGCGCATTTTAAAACACGTTCCACGGGAAATTTGGTTGAAAACGTAATTAATGCTTCTCGTTACTAAATACGATGAGAATGTAATCAACATTAACTGTCCTTCTGGTTCAATGCCACTGCGTTGCGAAAAATCTATTTACTTTTTAAGCGAGTCGGATGCTTACAATAGAATAATTAACATGTAAGAGAACCTTATGAATAGGAAGAGTTGAAATATTTCAGTACCTTTTAGTTTTTCTCTTATGTTTGACAATTATTTATTTTCTGTTTGTTTTGTATCGCTCTATGAGCTATTGTTAAAAAATTGGAACTATGCCAAAATGATCGTTATAGCATCAATATAGCATAAGGATTTTCTATCTATTTCACAGTATGACAACATGGTATGTTTTAATGAGTAAGTATAATTTAATAATTTGAATTCCGTTAAACAATTATACGAACTTTAAAGTATAGATGACATTAAGACCGAAAGCCTATATGTAATTTCGAAATGGGATGTCGTTGCACCTGTCTGACCGAAGCAAATGTCACACTTGATCTTTACAAACGAACTAGGTCGGCGGGTCTTGAACAAAATGTGACCACGTTTTGCGTAATGTTTTAAAAGAGCTCTTGATTTTAGACATTAATTACACACTCCCACGATCTCTTTATATGATACATCCGTTTAAAACAAACTTGGAATATCTAGGGTAAGTATTTACATTTTGCATGTGCGGTATGTAAATATTGTGTTTAGAGTTGCTGATATGTGAAGATCGCGTATCTGAAAAACAAGTCTTACGAATCAAGTGAAGAATCGGTGTGACCGCGACGCTTCATAGCCCCGGCCCAATTGCACAAGTAGCGGCTTTGTTTACGTGGCATTGTCCAGTCGTCCCATCGGCCAGGCTCGTACGTGCGTACTTGAATATATTTAAATTTGGAGATGCGACCAGGATGAAGCAAGCGTTGGCAACGGACCACTATAAATGCCGTTAGAGTCTAACAAGGGGTACAGTTCTCATCTTCTAGCACCCCCGTGCACACAACAAACAAACGAAATGGCTTTCAAGGTACGAAGCATGGATTTAAGTGAAGTGTCTCTGGCGAAGTGATAGTGAAAGAAAAGTGCTAAAAAAGATCAAGTGTCTCCTATGTTCTTAATGGATTTCTCAATTATCTATTCACGGTTGTGATCATCTTTGATCAACCGAATGGGACTACTAATAATAGGATTGACTATTAATTTCTCTTCATCTTCTTCATGTAGTAATCGTAATATTTCTTGCAGTTGGTGGTCTTCTCCTGCCTTTTGGCCTTGGCTCACGGCAGCGTAGCCCCTGCAGCCATCGCGGCCGCACCAGTCGCATACACCGCACCGGCCGTTGCAGCGAGGCTTGAAGAATTCGATCCTCTCCCGCAATACAGATTTGGTTACGACGTAGCCGACTCTCTTACTGGAGATTACAAAAGTCAACAAGAGGAAAGGAATGGAGACATAGTTCAAGGCTCCTATTCACTGGTTGATCCCGATGGTACACGACGCATTGTAGATTACGCTGCCGACCCGATTAATGGATTCAACGCTGTTGTACGTAAGGAGCCACTGGTTGCTGCTGCGCCCGCAGTGGTAGCGCAACCCGCCGTAGTCCCCGCACGCATTGCTGCTGCACCCGTCGTTGCTCAACCAGCCGTGGTTCCTGCACGCTACGCTGTAGCCGCACCCGCCGTCCCAGCTCCCGTTGCTGTTGCTGCAAGATATACTGCTCCAGTAGCAGCCGCCGCTCCTGCCGTTGCCGCCCCGGTGGCTGCGCCTTATTTTGCTAGATACGCAGCTGCTCCCTTCGCTGCCGCTCCAGTTGCCGCTGCCCCAGTAGCCGCACAATACTTTGCCAGATATGCAGCTGCGCCAGTCGCCGCGGCAGCCGTCGCTGCCGCCCCTGTTGCTGCTGCCCCTGTAGTGTCTGCACGTTATGTTGCACCCGTTGCGGCTTACAGAGCGGCTTACACTGCGCCTATCGCAGCGTACACTGCCCCGGCAGCTTACACCCAGTACGCCCCAGTAGCAGCTGCTTACACATCTGCAGTAGGCGTGGCCCCAGCGCGTTTGGCAGCCCCTGTAGCAGCAGTTCCAGCAGTCCCCGCAGCCCCAGCCCGCCTTGCCGTCGCCCCCGCGCCAGTCGCACCAGCAGCTCCAGCGAAAATCGTGGAAAACACTGCCGCTGGATACCGTTACCCTTGAAATAAGATCATCAACTTGTTGGCTCAATTTTAAAAGACTTGTTTTGTACATAGTTAAATAATAAAATGTATTTTGTCTACACTTTATTTTATTTTTACAAATACACACAAAATGTCATACAGAATTACATCTTTACCTAAGTCGATAAATGTTATTGCTATTCCTTCAGTAACACTTGAGTTACATATATACTTATTTATTAAATGTATCTAAATGAGCTGAATCACAAAGATCCTTTCATAAAGAGCCTATATTTGTGATTCAACTCATTTAGATACTTGTATGACTAACCATATGAATATAATATACGAGTATTAGTAGATATATATACATATACCTGCAGCTATATTCTGCATTACAAAATACACCTTGCTAATACACATAAAGTAAGCAGCAACACTGTATTAAGATACATTTTCCGAATATTCTTCAATACGTAAATATTGATCATGTATTTAGCACCTGAAAACCGAGAAAAGTAGTTAATAAGCAAACGAATTCTAACTATTAAACCAATCAGAGCAACTCAACTCAAAGTTTAGGTAAATTCATTACTTGTCTTCCTCTAACTTGTATGAAACTTTACTATACTGAACTGAACGTACCTATTTTTTTGTTTTAACACACTGAATATTACCCAAAGCAACCAATAAATAAGAGCTAAAAAGAAAATATTGATACCATCTTGCAGGAAAAAAGTACAATTGTTGAGTACTCAATTTTGAAATCAGCGCGCTTTCTTGCATATCTAAGTTTTCCTGCGTAATCTGGGTCAAACACATACATATAGAACACGAGATGAAATATTTGTATTTGGTAGTGTTTTTAGTCAGTAATAAAAAAGGCAACCATGAGGACTGCCCATATAATTGAAAACTTAAAAAAATAACGCACGGAGGTATAATATGTATATACGAGTATATATAAGTATACACAGTATAAATATAGCTCATAGAAAGCGTTCGGTGACGATGACGTGAGTTCTATGATTTTTGTTCACCCAAAAAGTGCTCAACGCGCCCAAATAAGTATTCACTTCAAAAATAAAAAGTTATACCGTCAACCCATTATTAGGGCAATAATGGGTTGACGGTATAACTGACTGCTGGCACGGGTCTTCTCTCAGAGTGTTTCGGGCCATAGTCCACCGCGCTGGCCAAGTGCGAATTGGAAGACTTAACACACCTTTAATAATGTTTTAAAGAACTCTCAGATGTGTAAGTTTCCTCACGATGTTTTCCTTCACCGTAAAGCAGTGATAATTAACTTCTAA
>DWLI01002072.1:0-13909 GCA_018249915.1 Cecropterus dorantes dorantes | reverse complement strand
TTGTTTATCTTTCTTAGATGTAAATGTAAAAAGTTTAATAGAATTTTAATTCGTCACCTATCATATGTCTATACTTTTTTTTTTTTTTTAAGATTTACTTGTATACCTTTTAAAGTTTTAGTATTTATCAAAATGAATCCACTATTCAGTTATTTTTCATTATTTTTTTATATTTTCGGTATTGTCCATGTTCAGGTATGCCCAGATAAAAAAAACGCTACTCCTTATACTTGCAAAAAGACCATGTTCGGCACGTATGTCCGTTACAAACACCCTGTATAGCTATGCTAAACGACGACCTGTTTTGTATGAATGGACAAACTAAAACTTGGTTTACTACGTACTTAAAAGCGGATACCGAAATAACCCGCGCAATAAATGCAAAGTTAGTGATGTGGCCACCATTTGGAGTGGGACGGGTCATTTCCATTAAGTGGAGCAGCCAGGCTTTGCATGTTAGTTTTATGTATTCCTTGTTTAAAGCATATACTAATTTAGCTATATTTTAAACTTGCTTTACGGTAATAATAGAAAAAGGGAGAACGTAAGTTCCACCTGAATTAGAGTGCATTTAAGAGGTTTTTGCTGAAGACTACGTATGAAGGTAGTAGAAACTAGAACCCTTTGAGGTTCTATTTCGGAGACCGTCATATTTATTGCTGCATTATTATAGCAGTGTTAAATGCTATTGCTTAGAGTGGCTGGTTTAAAGTGTCGTAAGAGAGACATACTTATCAGAGGCGTTTGAACTTAGTCCTCAGAGAAATCAACGCCTATGTGGCCTGGTTGCCCTTGAGTGGGTCTCTGATGGTACATATTTTTTATCAAAATGTTACTCGGACAGAATTAGCTCCTATGGTTTTGAATTTGAGTTTCATTGTTTATTCGATTAACGATGGACTACGAATACAATATTTAATTTTTAAAACATTTAGGCGTTTAGTTAAAAAAATTGTTAGTAAACGAAGGCGTTCAGTTATAAATGCTTTAGTTTTTATATGAAATGATAGCCACGAATAGACTAACTAGGGGTTACTAAAATAGTCCATGCTGGTTGGTGGGCCGTTAGTCGCATCATTGATCTTCGAACGGCAGGCGTTTCCTGCGCTGGTAACAAAGTAACACTGTATCCAACATTAGCCCTTGTCATGGTGAATACCAATTGGTCTTTGAAAGATATTTTTTGAGATCATATAATGACATTAGTTATGAAATTTCATATTATATGACCTGAACATGTTTGAGCATATATTTAAAGTTAATTAGACTTCCCGAAACGAGACTCAAAACTTTAAACACGTTTTCTCGTAACGATGTTTTTTGAAACGATTACATATGATATCAGGAGTTTCAGTAGATCGATTTATTTAAACTCAATAGTGAGCTTTTACTAAGTAATGTCGCTTTTGTTTCACGACAGCTATTTGATTTATTTCCACCATATAAAAAAATCTGAACTTGAAAGAAAAATAAAAAACACTTTTTGCATGGCTACCATCTTGATATTTTTTTGCAAATCGTTCTCATCACAAGAAAACTAAATCTCTACTCTTTAAGAAACAACACAGATTTTTATTTAAAACAACGGGAGGGTGGAATCATGTCAACCAGGCAGCAGCTTTTTATGAGGCTCTACTTTGAGGGCGTGTACTTTTTTGAATTTGGACATTGTTAATTTCTGTTATTTTTTGGTACTATTTTTTATATTTTTGGTATTATATTTTCACATAAATAAACAATTGTTGTTATATACTACGTTATATTTATATAACACATTAAATTTGGTCCTCTTGACTAAAGTATAGATTGTAAGGGGCCTAAATCTTTTTATTTTAAATTCATTAGCTTTGGTTTGATGCGAATTCAACAACAAAAACAGACAAACTGACCGACAATAATTATAAAACATTCTATTAGTACTTATTCTGTTTTAAATATGCATAACTTTCATTGTTATTGAATGTATATTTGTCCAATTCATGTGGACAGAACATCACCATATCCCACGTGAATGAACACGCCGTCAAATAAATTGTTGTTCTAGGCATCTTTGTATAACAAAAGCATTCAAACACGTGTTATTACAAGAAAACGTAAGAAAGCACTGACACAGATGAGCATTTCGTGTCAAATTACGGATTCATTGCATTCCTCCGACCGTTCAATATTCCACTCTACATCTATATGTTAAGGTGCGGATTAAATATAACACTCGATGTTGTCCGGAACTAATATACGTCCTATGTGTATTGTCTTAAGGGTTATTCGACTTTGGTGGGCCTTTAGACTAGGGTTGCCACTTTATTTTTTAGCAGTAAAAATATATTAGCTATTAGAGATAGAACAAAGTACATCCTTTCAAAATACGACACACAAAATTTTTGGCAAGTTGATGAATGGTAGTGGTCAACAAAAAAAACACAGAGAAATCTAGATAATTGTTGACACTTATGTCTCTACAATTTGACGAGCAAAAAATAGGCCACCAAATCTAAATATTCTATCACTCCATAAATAATGCGTAGAAACCTTGTAATATTAGCATGTTACACACAAAAATTCTTACGACCATTTTTTTTTAAATCCCAGATTATACAAAATAGTTTCGGGTACTTAATTTCACTTATAAAGTAAAAAATTCACAATTACCCCAAATAAAGTACTATTATAAACTACGAGTGGCAACCCTCGTTCAGACCCAGTTTTAGAAGACGGTAGCAACCGGTATCGTGTTACGGGTACGGGTCACGTTGGTATGTGACAACAAATGCATAATTTACATTTTAAACTGTTCTCACTCGTGTGAGCAAATTGTATGTCTAAGTGTATCAAGTTGAGCTGTTTAACTTATTTATTGTATTCGTGTTTTAAATCAACCATTGACTAGTAATTCGAGATAGTATCAACCGCTTTCTTTGGGAAATCTTAGATGTAAAGCAATAAAGGAAGAATTTTTAGTGGTTTTACACCGAAACACCACTGTCACATCTATTGTGCCTAATAACAGCAGTGTTATGCGTTGCTGTGTTCTGCTCTGAAGGGTTATGTCAGGGAAATACATTTTTCCGAGGTGCTGTGCCCACTTGCCATCGCGTGGACTGCATTTGGTTTGCTACTTTTATTTCATAAATTGTACATATATTGAGTACAAAGGACCTAATTTAAATTTGCGTTTTATGGAAATAAAAAAACCATGTTCGCATTTCGGGAAAATTCTTACAGCGGGCGTTTAATAAAAACATGGAACATTTATGTTTGACTTTTTCTAGCCCCAATTACTCACTTATTCATTCACTAAAGACTAGGTTATAAAGATTAATTTCAAGTATTAAAAATTAAATTTGCTAAATTTTGAGTTCACTTAATTCCGTTCTCGTTGTATAATGGCGGTATTTATGTTTTAAATGCAACTGATCTGATGTAATCACTATCGTCATTAGACAACTGTAGTCCAATGACCCGGAACAGACCAAGTCTTACCTCAAACAATTCCCGAGGTAGCTGTTCTCCCAACGGACTCAGCTCCTTGCTAGGATTCCCTGTCTCCGGCCGAGCCCGTATCTATGTAACTTAGGACAAACATCTCAATTTTTAATTAATCTTTCTGCCCAGGAATCAAACCTGAGGCTATTAGCGTAGCAGATTCAAATAAACATAATAAATACAACTTGAATCCTCAAGACATTCATTTACTTTTTGTTTATTTAGTTCCAAAGAAATATTACCGTTACTGACTAGTCCTCTATTTTTGGATAAATTTAAATAACGGTTTACACTTAAATAAAAAATATACGACTTGAAGTCATTAAATTTATAAGAGAACTTTTATAGAACTAAAATTGTAAACGACATACAAAGAACAAAATTGATCGGCTTATATCAATTTAGCATTAACTGAGCTAAGTTTAATAGCACTCGAATGAACTAAGCCGTATTAAAGTAAGTGTTTTAAGTGGTGAAGTAATTCTTGCACTTATAGACGGTGCCTATAGTGCAAATAGCATAAGTAATGCATAACTAAACTCATAGTTTGCAGATAATAACTCCATGACATTAGTATGGAACACTTTAGGTCTTGGACTTTAGTTATTAAATAACGTACTATAGTTCCTTTGTGTGTTTTGAGTGCTACACACACAAAGATGCTACACATTCATCGTAGATGGCAGTGATGTGTCCGATACCGACATCGATATGAATATCGGTGATATTGTTGGTTTATCGATATATCGAAATCGGTGATACTAGTTTGCCGCATACATTTTGAATTTCGAAGTTTCAAAGAACACGTAAATATTTTTTCTACATTCGACAACAAACTCACACAATCACAACATTCAAACTTTATAGTTTGAATGTCTGAATGAACTGCCCGACGAATTCGACACGCAAGTACAGCCGAAGCAAAAAGTGTAACGATTTAAAATAATGATATCCGAATTATAATTTATAAACGCACCGCGATCGCTTTATTTACATAGCTAAGTGTTACAATGGCGATGATTTAATTACATACGCCGTCACGCCATGCGCCAATGGAGTGGGTACAGTCGAGGAATTAATGTTTTATTTATGCGTATCTGATATGTCGGTTCTCATTAGCGTGCAATGTTTTTTCTCACTGCTCCGATTGTTACGGGTTTGTAAATGTCAAGAAAACTGTAAGGAAATTGTAAACGTGTCTTTACAACTGCTACTGTTAAGGAACATACGTATTAGAGACTTTATTAATTCTTTTTCAGTTACAGTATTTAATAAACACACACAAGAAACAAACTAAACAAAAGAATATATTGAAATACTGCGACGGGTAAAAAATCGTAAAAAATTGTATTTTGAAGAATATTTTTTTTTTAATTACGATAATCCTTTAGAAGTAACTATTCTTTTCGCGTTTTGGATAACAAATCAGTGTTCTTATTGATGTTCAAAGTTGCGTTGCATTAACACATAATAATACCAAAGAAGTATTACTTCTGACGTACGCAAAGTGCAGACGGCACTTTTTTTTTAAAGATTACGATTTAATATAATCTTTGAAGTGTGACAATATTAACACAGTTATTTAGGGTGACAACATATTATTATTTAATTACGACAAAGAAGTGTTACTTCTCACAAGCACACAAAAATTAAAACGCGGTATGTTTAAAATGTACTCATCAACTTAGGACTTTCTTTGATATTTAATAAAAATATTACCTGCTATTATTAATTTTAAGTATACAGAATCGTTAAAGACGGACGTTTACCAATTATTATCAGTATTATTACTCAAATTGGTCAAATTAATTTAAAATAGGTTCATAGATTAACGAATTTATTGCACAATTTATTTCTAAAGCATAATGCCCTGCCAATGCCCTGGTGGGTTTTTATGGGGTCATTAGCGACCCTGTTTGCATCTTGTTGTACCCGCCCCTCGCTAACATTAAGCTTTTTACTTCCACATAATAATATGATAAGTTTATTTCTGTTTTTAATATATGATACACGGGAAACATGTTAGCATAAATGTTACACGTTATGTTTTACTGTGTGTAAATATATATTTCTGTAATTCAGATGTAACGTTCTTATGGAATTGTTTTTAAAAACTTTTTTTCATGATTTATAAAAGGTATACGGTATGTATGTGAATTACAACTAAAGAAATAATAAAGAAACAGGGTTTGTACATATGAATTTAACGGCAATTTATACGTATGATCTTTTCAACATATTGCATGCAGCTGTAAACATTGCATGACTCAATTTAGTATAATATCTTCGTGTTCTTTGTAAATAATTCTACTTTTTCTACATAGAGATGTCTTCATTATTTAACTGTACATGTAACATATACACGAGACTTTTTTATTATAAATATGTCGTATCAATTACTTCCTCGAGTGTGCCAATCTTGTTCGCTTGGGCAAAAAATACCGCCCACCGACTGGCACCGCCCTACGAATTGTTACGGCATTGCAATTCTGGCATTCCTAAAGCCATAGTTCTAACAGTATTTTAATATAACTTGACGTACGACTTCATAGACTGTATGGAGAACGGGCTCCGAATTCGATCCCCGGTCAGGCAGATATCTATATGATGAATTTAGATCTTTTTGAGTGTGAGTGTTTGTGTATATTATTCGCGATATAAAGAAGGCTTAGGGTATACGGTGTACAAACATACTATTTAATTGCTGTTAAGTAAAAATAAGTATTTGAAGTTCTTATCTATTTATTAGCTTGAAAATTCGTAGATGGTATTACTGTTGGGAATTTAAGATTACTTCATAGAAACGGAAAACGATTTTTTTGTTTAATTTGTTAATCATATACTAATGATAAGTTAAAGTAGATGACGCAATTAAATTTTAATATGTACATAAAAATACAAATAATTATTAATTAGAACAATTAATGAAATAAGGCAATCGAAACAATTAAGGAACTCGATTTCTTCAATTAATTAGCTTCGATCAAGTGATGGATGCAATTAAAATGCGTAATGTGATTCTAAATATAGTATTCATGATTGAAACTTGACTGAACCTGTCCTATTGAAAGATATTGACGGTATCTTTAATATTCATCAAGATGATTACTATGAAATGGTCGGTTTCTTACAAAGACAAGAATATTACATAAAGCTAACTTTTGTAAGGGTTTTATGTGTACTCGAGATGTATGTTTACTCGAGAAATTTTAGGGCCTGAAGGTTTGATGCTGAAGGTTAGATAATTGGGACCGAAGACGAATATTACAAGCGTACCAGGAGTCCCGGCAAAAGAACATCATGGAGATTTAGCTTGTATACCAGCATGTCCTCCTTATCTAATTATCATTATATCGCAATGATTCTTCTAACGAGATTAGAACCTTCGCAGTTAAACAGAAAACCAATATTGTTTCTAATTATTTCTGCTTTATAATACTAGTGTTAAGCTCTGGTGTCCTTCCAAGGGTATGGTAATACAGATTTACATGAAACGCTTCTGTGATCGACTGCAGATAGAACCCATGGCCATGGGCAGTTACCACTTACTATCAGGTGCATAACTTGCTTGTTTGCTACTTCAGCCAAAAAAAACATTCCAGGTTTGTACTTAGTGAGTAATGGCCTATGTAAATTTTGTCTCCAATACTGTTTAGAAATAGAATAGGAATAACATCGTATACCGCAGCATGACTTCGCCATGTGGTGCAAGGTTTACGTATCTTAAGGAACACTTCCTTACCCAAGCAATTCCCTTAGTAGAAGCACTGCTCGTTGTAAACTGCCGTCATGCAGCATATTTAAGTTTACTATAATATACTATTGTTTTAAGTTTCCTCTATTATTATTTTAAGTCGATCACAGATGCATCGCTACTCAGCAATGCATCTGTGATCGACTTCAGTTAGAGCCCTTGTTCTATGTATATGCTTACAGAGTTTCATGGGCGGCAGTACTCACTATCAGATGGGCTGCATTTTCGTTTGCTCCTTCAATCAGATAAAAAAAAGTTAACTGTAAGTACTAACACATAATGGACTATGTCTGTAATAAATTATTATTATTATTAATATAATTCGAAGTAAACAGTTTCATACAGTTGACCATAACTTACAATTACGGGCCCATTTGACAAATAATATCAATTGCATTTAATTTTGGAAGTTTTTTAAATATCTATGATTAGTTCCACACACAATCGTAATTAAGACTTCCGTTTTGGCTAGTTAAGAGTCCTTGTTAGAATAAAAATAAAATTATGACAAAGGACGATAAATTATAAGTTTAACAGTCAAAGAACAATGGAATTCTTTTTTGTGTCCCCAGTGACCGTTAGGGAAGAGCAGGTAGTTTGACTTTGGTCTTTTTTGACTCGCTACACAAGAAGGTTATACGTTATGGGTTCGCAAATTTCGAAATCGAGTGCGTGAACTTTAAACATGTTCATGTTTTTGAAATAAGTGTGTTTTATATGTAAATTTTTATTTTTTCTGATTTATGTATTATTTTTTCTGTTTATTTTTTTTTTTTTCATTTTTTCTATTTTTTTTTCTAAGCAAAAAAACGTAGACGTTTTATTAAGTTATAATAGCCATTTGTCTCTGAGTCCCGTGTTGGACTGTATTGTAAATTTAAGGAAAAAATACAATATCTTGCCTATATGAAAACTACCGATACTATATATAATTATGAAGATGAAAGTATATATTTTTAATAATAAGCAATTTGGGTAACATAACCTACAAAATAAATAGCTGACGGTGTAAAGACAACTAAATTTTTTAAAAAACTCATAAATACGTAATAGAACTATAAAAATCTATTTTTCCTCAAAATTGATAAATTTTGTTCCATACACATAATCAATCAACTAAATGTTTATTAAAAATAAACGCGAATGAAGTCACAGGCATAAAATAAAAATAAAAATGCCATACAAAACATGACCTTCGAACTCAAAAAGGCGCGTAAATGGACACTGGTCAAACAAAAGCCAGTAAAATGAACGCATTCTATATTTGAATTAAATTAAAATCGGAATAATCGCCTCCCGCCAATTTACACCACATTTGCTAACCTATTATGCCCAGTAGCCCACAATTATAGACCTCTTCACGCTCGGACCCGCACTACGTTCAAGGGGCTGCATTCACTGGAGTTTATAGGGCTGCGATTATTTCGCGCTGTTAAATATAATTAAGTTGTATTATGCTGTTTAAATATATTTAAAATTGGAATGTGTTTTTTTAATGTGTCTGAAATTGGATAATGGCTGGGAACAAATGTTTTTCAATTGTTTTTTGAGCTAAATAAATTTATAAGTTAAGTAAAATAACTATGTATACGTAACCATTATTATATTTTATTGATATATATATATGCGTCTGCGTCTGTGTGTACATATATACTAATACATAATATGTACATAATATGCGGTTACCAGATTTATAATAAAAATATACTATTTCGTGTAGATATATCATTTCGGTAAAAACAGCTTACAGTTCTCAGTAAGCAACAAGTTGTCGTGATATCGTGCAGTAATTTCAAACTTATTTGCGTGTTTAATACCAATTAACGCTAAGTTACTAACTTCGAACTAAATTTCATACAATTACTATCGACAAGTAACGTATCAATTTGTCTAATAGAACACGGCAATTACTGAAAATTGCCGTATATATAACATGAAAATTACTGAAAATATGTTTTGTAATACACCATGAAGAAATGTTTCGTGTATTTTATTTAAATAGTAAAACAAGTAATTAGTAAATAAAAGTATTATACGAGATTAAAATTAAACGAAATAAATAACAGTTAAAAAGATTAATGTACCTATGCATACATTTAGTTTAACATATTTTTAATATAATGAATAATTTATGAACATAATAAAAATAAAGGCAAAATTATACATATACATCTTGGATTGAAAACATAACCAATTCTAAAGTCTGTAGTTGAAAAAACCTATAAGACTATAAGCACATATCATAATTGTTACTAATGCTTCCAAAGTATACAAAGTCTGCTAACTACTAACAGGCCAGAAGATTTTAAAGAAAATTTGATTGTTAGTTATGTTCTTTTTTTTTAAATTGTAGGAAATTTTATTATCAATTTTTTATTTTTATTTTTTTTTTGTTATGTTTTTAATAATTATCTTGAGAGAAAGGTGAGTAATAGAGGCCCTGAATCACGCGGAAGACAATATAAGGTACAAGATCTTTGGAATACAATTGTCATTAAATCGTAAGAAATATTTTAAAATATTATTTTAGACTTTAGTGTATGTGTTTTATTTGTAACTAACCCATAGACAGTTTCGAAATTGATCCCCAGCAGAAAATCTGATTTATGAATTCAGATTTCCGTCAAAGGTCTTGGTATTCTTGTCAATTTTTGAGTCCACTGTCATTAGTACTTTTAATGTAGAAAGTGTTCGTTTGATATTGTAAAATGTATGTCGTAGAATTGGAACTGGTGACATCCCTAAGATAATTGGATAACCCGACTTATTTCCAGGCGCAGACATTATCATTGGCACTATACTCAGAGAGCTCCATTTCGTTTTGACTGATTAATTGGTAACATTAGACTGGCGCGCGGAGCTGCTTGTCTTACAAAAAATAAACATAGAATATTCTTGGAAAATAATATATGACCTGTTCCAAGAAGTGGGTAACTTCATCAATTGAAAATGTAAAAATATATTTCAATAGAAATAGAATATTATTTAAGCTATAAAATGAGATGAAATATCTTTATTTTGCATAGGTCTATGGGGAACTGTCATTTACAATATTTTTTTCTCACACTACCACCGGATTGGAACACGCTCTCAACTGAAAAGATCTGGCAAAAAACTCAGCGGGTTAGTCTTTTTTGTTTGTATAATATATTTCTTTAATTCTTACACAAATGTCAGCCTGGATGTTGTAATTAAATACAGATACTTCATACATTATATTCATATCGTTTTCATGTCTTGTCCGATGCCTAAGAAATTCCTAAATCAATTTAACATAAGATGCCTACAGAAAACGTTAAGCAAAGTCTATAAATATTTCTAGTTGTATCCATCACAGATTACAGCTTGTATTGTTTATGTTATAGCACAAAATGTACAAACAAACTCGCACCCAATCTGTTTACTATGTCCAAGAGGCGATGAGGTCTAAATTATGTATGGTGGTTCTTGCACCTGTAATTAAGGTCGATTTTAAATCGCCCCGAGTTTTTTCTCAACACGTATCGTGGTGAGGGCCAAACCGGTATGGATGTTCTTGTTGGGAAACCGATTATTATTATTATACCAGCATAAGCCTCGGAATAAGGAGGGTTGGCGAGCCTTTCGAATGTTTCGAAAACTTGAGAAATTATCCGATCTGGCTCGAAGGACCAAGTGTTAATGTAATTTTATTATTTACGATCTCAATTATGACATTTCTTCACACTAAAAGCGCATAGCTTTCTCATTTTATTACAAGAATAAGCTTCAAGTAAGCTGAAAGGGTCGAAATACCTATCGCAAGTTGGTAGCCATTGGTCAGCGAATAGGAAAATCGTACGCTAGCCAATAGAAACCACTGAAACGGATAACTCTACACAATAATTGGTCGATTCTGGAAAGGTTGTAAGGAATAAATTGCCTCGTAACCATCGGATCAAGAATTGAAAACGATTTTTTATAACTAATGTTTTACAAAATTAAATTGAAGTTAACAGTAGTTTCGACGAGGTCATTAGTACAGTCACAAAAAATATACAAAACCAATCTGTACTCGACGTACTTACGTTAAAGAATCAGTTGTCAAGCGAGTTTCCGCCTTATTTCTTTGGCAGATACAAGTTGATGCTAACATCTAGGCAGGGATATTTATAGGAATTTATCCTTTGGTATCGCCATGCGATATTGAGCGGAAGAGCGAGAGGTCCGATATGAAAGTGGTGCGTGGGTTGAGATGTGAGATCTGAAGGATTTAATTCTCGAGCAGAAAAATGTGAATTCTAGTCGATTTTCATTAAACAATTCTTCTAGTATTCGTTTAGTGTAATTTGACGAGTTGTTCAGCGAGTAGTCACTATATGGTGATTTGACAAGGTCTCTGGTTAGACGTTCAGACAGGCCGTCATCATTTTTTTTATATATCATAGAAGTAGCAAAAGATCACGAAGTTCATTGGTAAATAGACATTTATAATCAATTTTAAAAAGGATTGAGTTCTACCTGAGGTCGGCCAGATGTATTCCTATCACCGTGGACTAAGATAGACTGCCTCGTACGAGCGTCTCTCCCATATAAAATCAAAGTAGAACAAAACAACGCTTAACACTTGTTGTTATGAAGCAAAATACGAAGAATTCTTATCTTAATGATGAATTAGAATTGGTGTTCTAGGTTTGAGTGTCTGAGTATTTATTTGTCTTTGTGTACCCATTGCATAAGTGTAGTGAGTGTTTATATTTGCAATAACTAGATATTTGCAATAATAAATGGTTTTATTTATAAATGTCACCCATCCGTGTCAATGCTAACGAGCTATTAACACATCGACACTTAATTATTGGACAATTAACTTAATCAATTTGTTTTATTTAATTACTTATTTACTTTAGGTTTTACTAATTTGTGTGTATAAAGTAAAGTAAAATACAGGTTTTAACATGGGAAAAAATACTATCAACGATAATACTGCTCCTAGTTCTATTACTATTGCATTGATTGAATATTACTATGTAGCAAACTATGTTCTGGAAAAAAAGTATCTTAAATCTAAAGTAGGGAAAACAATTATCTAAACTTATCACCTACTTAAAAGTAGGCTCACTTGCCTATAGGCAACTTAGTCCTTAGTATTGGCAATGCATCTGTAATCGACATCAAGTAGAACTAAATATTTATCTGTTGGTGATCACATATTTCCATGGGCGAGAATGGAAACTAGTCCTGAACTGGACTACATGGTCGTTTGCTACTTCTACATTAAAAAAACTTAAGGATAATTACCAAAACATTACACTATTTTTACATATAATTTATACTGTTTATACTACTATAAGTAAAATAAAAAATATTTAGATTATACACTACCCAAAATGTGGGTAGTTAGAACTTTAATATAATTATATCCACACGCCACAATGACTACTTAAGACGTATTTTACACAAGTAAAACAAAAAAACGCTCATATTAACTTAGGCCACATCATCCCAAATCTACCCGCCATCCAGGAGATAAATCCAAAACCCGCTCCCGCTTATGCCTTGCGCCGCTTGCTCGGGAGCGCTGTCGACGCGGACAGACACGCCATGCTAATTATTATTATCATAACATGTGCCACTCTGTAAGCGTGTTCGGTTAAACGATAATTCGTATAATCGGGTTACACTTTTAGTTTTATGCCTGAGGACATGCAAGGAATTAGAAGTTGGATGAGTGCGTTTTTATGAAGGAAGGTGCAAGGCTTGCATTCACCTAAAGTTTTGTTGTTACCGCCAAAAGACGGTGAATATTAAGATTTGAAGGTCATAGAACCCTTTGTGACATTGTGACTCGAATCTATCTATATCTGAGGCGTTCTAAGTTTTCAACGCAATTGTGGCCGACCTTAGGTAAGACTCTAATCTTATCTGGGGTTGATTACAGATTTCCATGAGCAACAGTGGCCCATAACCATCAGATAAGCTCCATATTATAAAAAAAAATCATAAACATTTTAAATAAGGACAGACAGTATAAAGAACTACTTAGTGCTAATCTCAGTTAAAGTGCTGCTTGAAAGCTTAAAAAAGCCTAAGAACCCAATGTGTTACGAAGAACCGACTTACCTGAATCCAAGTTTAGACTCGTTGCTACACCTAAACTAATTGGATTCTATAACATTTTACAAATTGTCAAATTTACCGAACCTTTTAGCATCTTGGTGCACTTGTAGTGCAGGCTAAGTTCGTTTCCAGATCGTCAATTAGCAGAAAACAGAGGCGAACGTTTCGGGCTTAAAGGATTTACACCCATACAGGCGGCATTCCAAGTTAGATCTCAGCTGGCCGGCCACAGGAAGATCTATAATCCTTTGACTACATATCACCATTACAAGTGGACCAAGCTAACTAGACGAATGTCCAAACGTGACGTCACTCGCAAACTCGCGAGTACTGATGACAAAAAAATAGCAATAATGTCTTTTTGTGAAATGCTGATTTTAATGAAAGGAGAATTTTAAAAAAATTCTGTCTTAATAATTTATACATATATATTTATACTTAAACAACGCTTTTTTTAGTTATTTTGGTTATCGTTTAACAAAAAGTACAACAAATTAATATTTGCTCATTTATTTTATTAACTAAAATCAAAACAGACTAGGTAGTTTAGGTGCGAACGGTACTAGGACGAGAGCAGGGCGTGAGGCGGGACCG
>DWLI01002071.1:0-13910 GCA_018249915.1 Cecropterus dorantes dorantes | reverse complement strand
CACGCACCACTGATTTTTCTAAAATTATGTGCGTATTAGAAGTTAATTATCACTGCTTTACGGTGAAAGAAAACATCATGATGAAACCTACACATCCGAGAGTTCTTTAAAAAAAGTTCTTAAAGGTGTGTGAAGTCTACCAATCCGCACTTAGCCAGCGCGGTGGACTATGGTCTGAAACTCTCTCAATCTGAGAGAAGACCCGTGCCAGCAATGGCACTATAATGGGTTGATGGTACGGTACGGAATTAAATATGTGTCATACTTATATGAGACTTCTTACGTTGGTATAAAAAGTATAGGTGACGATGTAAAACGTATTTGTGATATAGACAAGACAAGTAATATTTACGGTTAGTTACACACGCCCATGGACGGCAGACCACATAAGATCAAGTGGACTGCATTCATACACCTACACAATGTTTAGTCTCATTAATCCTATAATAAACTGCAACGAACACAAGACAAGATAGCATTCTCGAAGCTCACTTCATGACTCATAGAACTAGAATGGTCATTCCGTAGATAATAAACTCATTACCGAGTGAATTTCAAAACATTCGTTATCTGGCTATCTCGGGGTCTGTCCACTCTGTCCTGTCCACGGTCCACGGTCGAGGCGGTCGTCTCGTGTGACCTCGTTATTCTATTTCAGCCGTATTGTTTTACGTAAACGCACTTATCTAGTTCGAAATTTTATTTGGAGAATACGTCTATACTCAACTGAGAGAGCTAAAGTATTCTCCGCTATAATTCTCCGATGCTGAATGGCAAAGATTTGTCTGAATGAATAAATGTGTAGAAGATTACATAAAATTCTTAGGTGTAAAATATAATGAAATATCTTGTATTGTATGTTATTCAATTTTTTTGTATTTTACGTTCGCTTAAAGTTGGAATTGAAAACCATATTTTTTTTGTATTATGTCTCTACAGTTGCGACATTTGAAACATTTGATACGCTCCTATTTTTTACTACTTTGACACTTCGAAATTCTTAAATTTTTTTAAAGTAAAATATTAGTAATAAATTTAAAGAATTTTAAAATTTGCCTACTACCTATAATCATTATGTAACTTCAGTAAATAAAGTATAGAATCGGAAATGGACTCAACTTATCCTTCGATAAATGTTAGAGTACGGATAAAAAAAATGTGGCAATAAAATTAACACATTTGTTTACGTCGCGAGTACATGTCCTTTGTATTCAATACTTGTATTGTTATTTATATTAACAGCACTGTAGTATGGTAAGTACGAGAATAGTTAACAAATATTGTGTCGAGTACAAATATGAATAAGGGATTATCAATGTGGGATTTTGATAACTAGAACTAGATAATTAGGTATATTTTCAACATATTCATGTAAAATAAACTTAAAATCATTATTATTTATTGCATGTGTCTGTTTTTTATTGCACTAAGTAAGTGCATTTGTCATTTATGTAACACAAAGTAAACAATAACGTAGCATTATTACGACACGTATCATTTAGTTTTCAATCAGCATTGTCTAGTACTATGAAATAAGTTAGTCATAAAATGAGTAATTCACTAAAAAATATTCCGAATGTTGCAGGTGTAAAGTTGCAGACGTTGTGCAATAACCGCATTGATAAATACGCGCTGGATTCAAAGAAACATTTTAAAAATGTGTTCAAACCTTGAATTATTAAATATATTAATTTGCCAATAATTCATAATTCCTTATAATAAACAGGTAATTTGTTTTAAATGTTATTTACGTGCATGACGACATATAAACAAATGACGGAAGATTTTTTATGTTCATTTTAAAGAAAACCTTGTATCTTATTATTACGAGTAGTACGAATATAATTTTATACAAGAAAATTTGACTATCCGGAAGATTCTGTGGCTTTTAGTAAAAAATGGTAATTACAGTCTCCCAATAATATTTTATGTCCTAAAATGAAAAAAAAAACGAAAATATTACATATCAAGAGTGTAATATACAAGTGTATAAAAAGTGGAATGCACTTCTAGAAGTTTCTGGTGCAGAAGTACTACGCCCACAAATATTCTTGCTGCATAATAGCACCTACTAAAAGGACATTAACCACCGGTTACCGGATTGTGTAACCACTGCATTGACCTGTTATAAAAATGTCACGTTAAAGTTATAACTGCATCAAAATGACTGCATTAAGATCGTTGGTTATGACACATATTTTCTTTTTGTTTTGTGCGACAGCTCTTGGTCTTAACACTAGGTATTTAGTCAACGTCAAGTGACACATTTTTCATGCGTATATTTTTTAAAATATGGATTGCATTGATTGCTTCCAGTTATCTTGTATTTTTTTCAACCGTTCTTCCTTCAAAGATTGATATTGCGTCATACTCTAAGTGCATTGTAAGGAAGGTGCAAAAAGAACTCTCCTTTAACGCCGGCGATGCATTGCGATCTTTAGTGTTGCAAATGTCCATTCTTGACGGGGATTACTTTCCATCAGGTAGCCCGTACGCCTTTTCGTTATATAGAAATGAAAAAGAAACTTTTTGACCGTTAAAAAAAAAAAACAAAAAATGCAGTATTAACGGCCATTTTATTTGAAATGTTAATTTTATTCATGAAGTAAACTGGAAATTGCCTAGGTAAATACCTATTCCCCTATAATTAAAGCATTTTAAAAGTTTAAAAATGATTGTGGTTCGGGCCTAGGATGCGGAAGCTGACTGCAGGTTTCGGGTTGTGTAACACCCGCACTATGTCGAGTGTAGACTATATGGATACCGATAGTCTGGCTAAGTTTGTCAGTACCCTGAATTGAGCCAGTGTCACTCAGATATTTCGTATTCGCATAACAGAACTGCATTGCTGCAATTATACGTATTGCGTATATAGTTTTAAATTATTGCGTAAATGCGTTTTTTATTTATAAATCCAATTTTTTAGGGCACTTACCTACTGCGTAATGAGCATTGAGCATTTTTGTTTTTTTTTTTATAATAAGATAGTCATTGTTGAAATGTGGTATTATTTTTCTTTCATTTTATTGTGAATTACAATTAAAAAGTACGCTTAAAATATATATTTACAAAAATACATCTACTAGCACCTACGTCTATCTTAGGTAATCTATGAATGCACTAATATATATTTTTTATTTTTATTTTAATAAAACATGACAAAGCAGTGAAGTTCGGTAAAGTACGAATAAATGCAACTACAATAACATCTAAATCTAAAACTGTAACACATACCATTTTACTTACATAAAAATCCAATACCTATATTTTTTTTAAATATTGCACACAGAAAAGAGGAGTATATTGTGAATCCAATAACTATATTAAAAAAAAGAACTTCTCACCTGCGATTCCGCTGAACATTTTTACTGTTTAAAAATAAAACCACTGTAACCACAAAGTTTTATTTCACTAATTTTAAACCTTGCGCAGACCTAAAATTACGATTTATATTGACTGAGTCACTGATTGTTGCAACCTTCAAATCAAAATAATGCCGCGCTCCGTGAAACAAGAGAGAACCGAACGAATCCGATTTCCAGCGAAAACTGTTTTTCTTGAAGCTGATTCGATGAACAGAAACTCATTGGCCAATGTAATCGACTTATTTTTATCTATGACGTCATCACATTGGCTCTTGCAGCGTTTCGTTTTTGCTATTGTATGTTATTGTATGTGGCAACACCACCAAAATTAATTAATTACTAAATTTTTATATTACTGATACTTTATTATAAAAAATATTATAAATACCCATATAGTTATTTAAAGCTTAGAAAAAAACCTTTAAATTTTTAATTTAATCAAAATAAAACTTTTAAATCAGAGCAATAACAAAATTCATTAAGGTCATCTTACACTCAAGTTCTTTGAGAATGGATAGGTATATAGTCTGTGGAAATTAAGAGCCGGTTGCCTAGCAACGACAATACAAACAATTTTCGTAAAATGTCAATAATGCAATTTATTCCTTCATGTGGTGGTAAACTCCATAGTTTTTGTTACAGATGCAGGAATGTCGAAAGATAATGCCAATTTTCGTTTACTCGGCTCTCCTGTTAATCTGTCGTACCGAAGTAAAAAGAAGGAGGACAGACGGAATCGTAATCGTCCACGCTCGGCCTTGCAAAACTCAATAACGCCGGTAAATAATTTGAATATTTCATTCAATTACTGAGTAATATTTTTCTCATATGCAGATTATTGTATTAAATACTTAGTAGAGATAGTCTTAGTTCTTAGTCATACGATAACTGCATACGAAATCATAAAATGTTCAAATATGTTGATATTTTCCATAATTTATTACTATTATTTTACTACTTTGTGATATCACTATGGATACCATAGTTATTATAATTTATTAATGTAGTAATCAAATGTAGAGAGAAATAGACTAAAATATGTATCAGTACGATTATAACAAAGTGCTTGTGGTTTAGACATTCAACAGAATTCAGGTCAAAATTAACTTGAGAATTCCACTACCATTCAGTATTATTCAATATTATTCTACAAAAAAATATTGTGTTATCATGGAGATAGAATATAGTTATGAGTTATTATGAGCTTAGAATTTTGGGCCATAAAACACTTTCTGGTTCAACTGTGGTGATGCTATCTTTACAATTATTTATTTATAATAAACTTGGTGCCCCTATTTTATGGTTTTAGGATGTGGTATGGGGAGACTATTCTAACTTTTGGGGGGCAATTTTAGTCCACATTAGATAGTTTCAGTTCTATCTTGGATACAGATGTCCATGTGCAACAATGGCCACTTATCACCAGATAAACTCCTTCACTAATACAGGATAAAAACAGCTTTTAAAATCTTGTCCTATATTGGACCATTAAACTGTAACAATATGTGTAATGTCCTGCAATGGAAAAAAAGGAAAACACATATGTGGCCTTTTTGTTAATAATAAAATAATTTAAATTGAGAATCCTTGCTAGGACAACCATTGAGTTTATCTCATGATTTAGAGCCACACTAGAAGCCCTTCGTTTCTTGCATTTTCATGATTATTGGTGAGGGTAGTCCGGTTTGCAGTTGTACAGTCTTAGCAAGGGTGTTTCGAAGGGTGTTTGCGTTCAAGCCAAACGTGTTTGTTATATTTAAGAATTTACAGTTATTCTTATATTCAAGTTTTTTTATATCTAATTATACACATATCTTTTATATAATTGCTGCTCTGATATATTCGAAAACCATGTAAAAATTGTCTTCCTTTATTTTTTGTATGATAACTCCAGATTATGATTTCATTTTTTACATAAATCTAATAAAACCTATAAGAAGTATTCATATGACATTATTTAATGCCAATCACGGCCAATGTCAGTACTATAATATCAGGTATGTCAAAGTCATAATTATTAAAATACTATTAAATAAATAACTTTTTAACATGTTACAGGAAAATCAGGAGAGATTCAAGAGGCCTTTCTCTGCAGATACAAAGGATCGGGCTCCATCAACTCGGAGCTTCCTAAAGTCTTTTAGTGCTGACTTACTGCAATCTTATAATAGTAAGTACTGGTAACATAAAAAGTTATATGTGTATGCTAAGCTAGTTTTTTTATATATGTATATATAATATTGAAGTAGCAAACGAGCATGCAGTCCACCTGATGGTACGTGGTCACTGCCGCTCATGGACATGTGTAAGTAACTTCATATAGAACGTAAGTTCTATCTGAAGTCGAACACAGATACGTTGCTCCTCCCAAGGACTGAGATAGTAGCCTCATGTAAAAGTGTGTCGGCAACCACACCGTTGCCTTCGAAACGCAAGAAATGCTTCACGTTAGAAAGAGGTGTGGCAGTGGTACTTCCCTGGTCGAACTACACTAGTTCTACCACCTGGAAAACTTAGTTATACAATTACATGTTAAATGTTAGATAACTATAATGCTAGTTCTAATAAAATAGAAGAAAATTATGGCACGCAGTTCTTTGAATTTTAAGTTATTATTGAGAAAACTGTACGCAATAAGTCTGACGACCCCCTTCACAGGGAGATCACCATAACGTTCGCAATGACTGCCTGACACTCAATGGGTTCTGGGTTCGATTCCCGAACGCACAGACAGAATGATAAGTGTAGATCCTTTCTGGGTCTGAGTGTTTGTATATTCGGTTTTGTGTATCTGTGGTACCCACGATTCAGGAGAAAATCCCAGTATGGAGTGTGGGAGTGTAGATAGCGTTTTTTTTTTACAAATGTGGCACATCTGTATTGTACTTTAAATAGGATAGGAGATGTAATACATTAATGCCTCTTAAGATTAAATTTGAAGGACTCATATACTATGACAATATCCTTTGAACCAAGAGACAGCAATGTAAATTATGTTCTTTTATGACAGAAATAGTTGTATGTTACATTTATATGCTTTGGATTATAGTTCTAATATGTCAGTAAAAAAAATTTATTTAAGTGTATTCTTTATTCAAGATTCACCTACAACAGTCAGAATATTACCACCCACTGAAAAGCTACTTACAGTTAATCAGTTGCCAAGAAACAGTAAAGAAATATGTAGTAACGCATCTGACTATGGCTCTGAAGACACTTTTATAAGTTTAGGAACGAAAATAAAAGCCAAAGCTCAATTGGGACCTAAAGGTAGGACAGTCAATCCTAAAAATCTTATAAAATACAAAAATATAGCAAAGAAGGGTCGTAGAGGCATGGAGAATACGATAAACGAAGATGCACATCGTGATTATGGGTTAGATATTACAATAACAGAAAGATCTTCAAGAACACCATCTCCCACTAGAAGTAGAGCTATGTTTGATCAACGGAGTACATCTCCTACGTTCAAGAATCGTCCTTATGAAACTTACTTCATTCCGTTTGAAGACGCTAATAAAGTTGGCGACGGTCTCACAGGACGAGTGTCGTTCGGACCGAAAAATGATCATTCAGATGTGGAAATAGTTATAGATAATTACGCACGTCGCCTATCAACGACTAAGCAGCAGCTTTCTCTAGTTGAAGAGGAATCTACTCAAGACTTAGAAAGCATTCCGTCTCATAACATGATTAGTCTGACTCCTGAGAATTCTTTGGTTGATATACAGAACGCCAAAGATGTAACAAGCTCCAAAGAAAATGAGGTAGCTTTGAAAACTTATGTCGACAATATTCAAACCGATGATTTCGAGAAAAATTCGAGGACGTTTGTAAATGAAACACAAAACTATAGTAAATTTTATTCTGATTTTCAAACAAATACATCTAGTCTATATCAACCAAAAATGTCTAGCACGGTGATTCTCACTGACGCTTCATCTAAAGATTCCGGATATACTGAGAGTGGATTAAAAGAAGACAAGTCCTTTATGCAGAACTATTCTCTTCCCTCCACATCGTTCATCCGCAAATCTAATTCACAAGAAAAAATCCTAGATCAACCTAAAAGTTTGGACAGTGTTTCTTCAAATAGCAATGATAAAAGCTACAGCAACGTGTATTCTTCCGATAAAAAATGGGTGGAACCTTTGAATCACAGTCGATTGCTATATAAAGATTTTTTCATTAGAAAAGAGGAGAAACCAATACCTCCACAAAACACTCCAGTTAAAAGTGAAATCCAAATTCCAGGTATTAGTGAATTTACCACAAAAAACGAGCTTGACGATGAGAATTTGCAATACCCTTCGTATCTTGTAAACAGTAGTACCAAAGCATACACATCAAAAGTAATTGAAGATTACAAAAATGAGTTAAAAGCTATTGATAATTTACATGACCTTACAATCAAAGATATTAAAACAGATGCAATCTCGCCTACCCCTCTTAATATTGATAAGATGTTTGAACAACACTCTAATGTATTTTCTGAACATAAACAAGATTCAAGTGATAATTCTCAAGAAAGCACAAATACAAGCGACGATATTACTCTAAATGACAAGAACGCTATAGGGAATACGAAAAAAGATATATCCAAAGTGACAACAAAAGAGTTGATACAAAATTACTTGAAAGTAAAGAGCGATTACGCTAAGGACAACACGTTTAAAAATCTAAGAAGAAATGAGAGAAAAGTTAACAAACCTAATTCGAAAATGGAAGAAAACTCAAATTACAAACAGGATTGGAATAATCGTGCAAATAAGAATACAATTGGCAAGAATAATGTACCAGTTAATATACGTAATCAAACACAGCCTCAAAAGAATCCATTCAGCATGCGAGCTCCTCTCAGCGCCAGAATAGACAGCGTTCAAAATGATAAAGACATCGATTCCTGGATGTCGTTATCCGCTCCTTCACCAAGAATTCTAGAGTTAGATAAAATAGAATCATTTATGGAAGAACCTCTCGAATCTCGTCCTAAATCTTCAGGTGATGTTGAACTGAATAATAAAGAATTTACGGAAATAAAATCAAACCCAACACCAAAACCTCCATCTGAAAAGCCGAGTGTACCGACAGAACTAAGTACAAAGTCGACGGTACTAGACATATATTCGATGTTGAAAGAAATCGAGAGTTATGGGGACGGGCCTGTTACCGCATCTAACATAAATAGTGTTGCATCTGAAGTCAAGGAAGAAAGAAACGTGTCACCAAAAGATAACTTTATGTAAGTAATTCTAACTTCATTGCTTATTCAAATTGCTGGTATGATTATTTTATTAATAGACACATTATTTCTAGGGAAATATTTGAGTTCCTCGAAAAAGTGGAGCAAAGCGCCAATGACGCTCTGTCGGTAGTTACAAGCACAACGCCACAGAACATTCCTAAGTAAGTATACACAACTTTTTTATGAATTTGCACTTCCTTTTAGTATAACGGGTAGGGAGTAGGGCCGAGAAAAGAAAAAGTCTTCAAACCCTTGTTTTTTTAGCAACAAGTTTTGGAGTCTATTTATTCGGGACTTGTATTCCCTTCTTGGGATTACGTTTTTTTGTCTTCTTTATAATACGGACACCTGATAGTGTGTGGTCACTGCCCATACACATCTAATTAACCCCACATAAGATCCGACTCTGACTTGAGGCTAGCCACAAAATGCGTTGCTACTCCTCAGGATTCAGCTGGAACGTCTCGGATGAATATGTTTCCCTTACCAAACTCTTCACACCAGAACACAGCAGCGCATAACACTGCTGTTATTATGCAGAAATAGTGTACATATGAAAAACACTCAGAGACTAGCGGACCTTGTTTAAACAAATCTATAGCTACGCAAAGCCATTAATCTATAACAAAAACAATTAAGATTCGTGCGAAATACCAAAAATAATGCTCAATAATGCATAGCTAGAACCATATGAGAAAACTAGTTCTGAATGGTAAGTTAATGTCGACAGACTCGAAGCATTGTTAAAACTACCGCAAACGGAGTTAGCACAGCGACTAGTCACAGCTTCCCTTCAGCTCGAAGAGCGATCCTGCTGCATCGCCTTATTGCAAGAAAGCCTTACCAATCATAAGGAACAGGTATTACATTCATATACATTTTTCAGTTGCTACTACTTATAAATTCTAAGTTATTCGCAATTCAATGTACAGTTAGCAAAGGGATATTTCCCTCCAGGCGAGTTGGTCGTGCCTTGGAAATGGCCATGCTCCAATAGACTCAGTTGGGAATTTGTATGCAAGATGTTGAGAAAACTTCGATAGCGTGATTCAGAATGTAACAGCGCCATCTCTTGATGAGTTGCGGGAAGTCATTTCTTGAGTAGCAGCTGGAAGTTTACTTGTATTTTCTTTTATAAATTGAGCTAACAAACGATTATGAAATCCATCTCATGGTAAGTGGTCATTATCACACGTAGACATCAGTAATCGATCCTAGATAAATTTAGCCTTATACTAGGTCGGCCGCTGATTTTTTGCTACCCCTGAGGACTAAGTTCTAATGTGTAATTTAGACTAATATCATAACGGCATTAATGTATGTATATTATTATGGATGAGTACCTGCTACCTAATAAAATGCATGTATAAGGGACACACATATCTCTAACTAGAACTTAAGAGTAGTTAACGCTATTGTTATTAGGCAAAAATGAGTGGATTCCGGAGTTGAACTACAAACAATATAATAAAAAAAACTTAAAAATATAATAAAAGAACTCCTGTCTTAATACAATCTTAGGCCTTAGCCCTCTTCTCTTTCTCTTTTCTTCTTTTTTCTTCTCTTCTTACAATAAATAGCGATATAAGCGACTCAAATACCTTGGGACAAAAATAGAGGTAAAAAACAGTGGTAACAATAAATATAATGAATCTTGCAGATGATAAACAAAGTAAGTAACTTGGAGAAGCAATCGAATCGCAACATTGCTAGAGTGAAACAAGAATGCGAGGAAACCATCAAAAGACATCAGAATTTCATCGATCAGGTAAGATTTTCGTTTACAATTAGAAAAATTAGAATCAGGATTTTCGTTTAGCAGTATTTTTTATATTTTTTGGAGGTGAAAAAAGGTTTGCATTTCACCTCATTAAGTGGTCACTGGAGCTGAAAAAATATGAAAATTACAAACATTAATTACCCCATGCAGTAGGGGACAAATATTTGTATTCAAGTGTTTGGTAACGCAAATCAAAATTCCGCTAAATAATGCTGGTATGAAAATTTTGCATTTTTGTCAAATTTGACAATAAAGAATAATTTACAGCTGATCAACGACAAGAAGACCCTCAATCATCGTATAGAACAGCTGGTGGATGAACGGCGATCGTTAGAAGAAAGGTGGAAACGTTCGGCGCAAGCGCTCGAGGATCGCTACAAGCTGGAACTTAGAAATCAACACGACAAGATGGCGGCTGCACAACAGGTACGAATCCGGGGGCACGGTAGTGCACCCGCCAAGTCTAGCGCAAAGCAAACACTGTCGTACCATCCTTTACTAGAAATACCATTTCGCCGGTTTTTCAAGCCTCTATTTGAGAACCTCTGGATAAGACCAGAACGCAAAAAATTTTGTCATCCAGTAAGCTATAATTGGCGATTTCTGTGACACTTTTGAAAAATTTTACGATATGTTTTGGTCGGTAAGTTAGTGATAGATTTTTATGACCAAGTTCCTCCCGGACGATAACTGGTAAAATGCTTCGGATAGTTGTATCATGGAGAGTTGTGGACGTCAACTAAAATCTTTTTTATAAGACGTAAGTAGCAAACAAGCATGCAGTCTACTTGATGGTAAATGGCTACTGCCGTCTATGGACATCTGTAAGCAGCTTCCTATACAGATTCGAAACAGTCATAAAGCTTGGCAAAAATTACTATACTTTTAAATATTATCATCATTCTTGTGTTCATTTTCTGTTTCAGGTAGCGAGGCAGCGTTGGGTCAGACAAAAAGCTGAAAAGATAAAGGTAAATTACTCTCTTATTTGCGATATCTTGTCTATATATTGCGTTTGTGTGTCCATGGACATCACAATGCAAGATAAACTCCTTGTATGGGTGTAGAAAACATTATATTTCGTAACGAGGGCTATTTGCAAGCGTGATAATTGCTGCACAGATCTGATGTGAAATTAATAGTGAAATACTTTATTTCCAGGAATTAACTGTTAAAGGCCTCGAAGGAGAACTCCGTGAAATGGCCGAGCGTCAGCAGAAAGAAATATCTGACATAAAGATGTTCCACGCGGAACAAATAGGCCGCGCTAACGCGAAACACGCCGCAGAGTTAGAAGAACTTAGAAGAAACTTGGAACAGGAGAAAGAGGCCGCGCTAGTGAAGGAGAGACAACTAGCTAGCTCTAGGTAAGTGGGAAAGAGATGAATGATAAATATGTAGAGTTGAAGGAACTTTGAGAAATTGTGGGTACTGGTAAAAGAGGCAGCTAGCTAGCTCGAGGTGGGTAGGAAAGAGACAGACAGTCGAAGGAATAACAGGAACATAATTTTAATTGTGATTCTGTGTATTAGTATGCAAAATAAGTAAATGACAAATATATGGAAGTAGGAAGTCAGGAGAAGCTTGACACAAGCGTAAGAGGCCGTGCTAGTGAAAGAGAGACAGCTAGCCCTAGGTAAGTAGGAAAGAGTCGAATATACGTTTGATTTTGCTAATATTGCATGCAAAACAAATATGTTGTTGGAAGAAGTCTGGAAAGACTTTAAACAGGAGTAATAAGCAGCACTAGTGAACGAGAGACAACTAGCTAGTTCTAGGCAAGTCGTAAAGAGTCGGAAGATGTTCGATTGTGTTCATATTGTGTGTAAAGTAAGTAAATAACAAATATGTAGTGTTGGAGGTACGTAGGAGAAGCTTGGGATAGGAAAAAGAGGCTGCGCTGGTGAAGGAGAGACAACTAGTTAGGTCGAGGTAAGTGGGATAGAGACAGTAGATGAGTCAGTGGCATTGGAGGAATTTAGAAGGAATTTGGAAAAACAGTCCACGCTGAATAGAGAGGCAGCTAGCTACCTCCAGGTGAGTGGGAGAGAGATGGAGAGAGTAGCACATTGAATATGTAAATGCAAAGCATTCAGACCTTTTCTCTCTTGTAATTTCCAGGCTAGAGAAGCAAATACTGGAACTGGAGTTGACATACCAGGAACAGAGGACGCGGCTGATAGCGGAGATGAGAGCCGAGAACGATCGCGCCGCTACCGACCTCACGGAGAGGGAGAAGACACTTCGGGAGGAACTCGGTAATGCTTGTATATTAAATTTGAAAAGTAAACATTCTATTTTGTTTACAAATTCACATTCTTATTATTTATTATATACTAACTGCGGATTCGTCTAACCTAACCTAACCGAACCGTTGATACAGTAAATGGATTTTAATAAGATTGTCAGTAGATATTAGCTCAGTATGGATATATACATATGTATTTTAATATCCAGTGGGTCGACGTGTCGAACGTATTTTAGTGTTCCCTTTAGGAGTCACGATTTTACATACATGCGATTGTTATTTTCGTAATATAATGCAGATTTGTAGAATGTATTGCATTACGTGCAGGGGAACGCACGTGAAAGTCGTTAGAATAAATATAGACCATGTCCGTGCCCATAGAAAATTTATAGACCTAAGAGACATATTTATGATCCTTTTTTATAATATTTATGTTTATAAAATTAATTGTACTCATGGGAATTGTACTCAGTGTTGTAATAGTAATTGTAATACCAACAGAAATTTTTAAATTGTAATTTGTTATAGACAAATGGAAAGAGGAACAAGAAAAACTGTTGCAAATGAAACGGTCTAGAATAGAAGAGGACATGCTGAAAGAGAAGGAAAAACTTGAGGTGATTTTATGCAGCAAATGTATTTTTTATAATATAGAAGTAACAAACAAGCATGCGGTTCATCGGATAGTAGTGGCCGCTGCTCATGGTCACTAGTGGTCAATAACACATAAAGTTGGAATCCTCCCTGAGTTCTCCAACTGATATATATACCCGTACCGATATATATGTAGTGGACAGATCCGTTGTTAGTTCTGGGAACTATGTCGGTACGCCTCGGATAAGTATGTCTCTCTTATCACACTTTTCAAACCAGAAAACAGCAGCGCTCAACACTGCTGTTATACTCGTAAGGCAAAAAAGTATGACGGTAAGGTTTCCAAAATTTCACCGCGGAGTGAGCAACCACCATCAAAATATATATATATTCAAAGAGATCTGGATAAAATTCAAACAAAATTTGAATTATATCCCAATAACATTTGAATTTGAACAAAATATGAATAAAATTCAAACAACTTTTCTTGTTAGAATTTTATTCATATTTTGTTATATATATTGAAGAGTCTAAATTTAAAGTGTTTTCGATACAACGTACTTTCCAACTAACAAATTAAAGAAAAATAAACATACAAGCAAAAAAGTTTAGTAAAAACAAGGAAATTTTGTGTTACATGTTACTAGGAGCAAATGAAACAAAAGAGTAAGCAGATGG
>DWLI01002070.1:0-13910 GCA_018249915.1 Cecropterus dorantes dorantes | reverse complement strand
ACATAATTTATTCATATTAAACTTAGAAGAATTACACTAAGGGTTGTCGTACACCTGTCAGACAACCACACATAACCGTATTCTTCGGATAATATATTTTTTGTAGTAAATGTATTTTAATTAAAAAAAGAACGTCTAAGTCATGTTGTGTAATTTTAGGCTCTTAGATGTTTCTACAAAAATATATCAAAGTATAAAATCACTAAAAATCGAATATACTTCTATTCATAACAACTGAAATACAATATTCAGGAGAGCAGAAATAAAAATCCGTAATACTATGCATATACTGACTGTATGTACGATACGACCAGATAGATAAAATTCGAAGACGCCGGACCTTTCGTTAGTGTAATTTATCTAACGCATAAAACATTAAACTTATTTAACAATCAATATAAGATTTATTACGTTCTATCAATCGTCATTTTTGCATTGTTATACAGAAAGTACTGAGGAAATTGTGTTATATATTCATAACTAGTATCCACTAACATCAAATATGTATTTTAAAATACTATATCATTTTATTGTGGTTTATTCTTACTTAGTAACAAACTTCGTATAAGTCAGCTCGGACAAGAGTACTTAAAGTATTTCTACATGAAAATCATATTTTATTTATTATTAGCTGGTATTATTCAAACCCCTAGGAGATTCTACATTTTGTAGTTTAGAACAGATCAAATAAAAATATTAATTCTTAACTATAGCTTATCTATAATAGCAGTCAATAAAATGTGGCAAAGAAGTATGTGAGGAATCACGGCATAGATCTATAACATTTTTAAAAAGTGAATAATTAATTTATAAATTAAAATACTTTTCTGTTTAGACTTTGTCATATAACAGTAGTGTTTAACATTGCTATGTTTTGGTTTGACGAGCCGATCTTGTTTGAAGTATAGGAAAATTGCTTATAGGCTATATACTCAAGGCTAGCAAGGCTCTCATCCTGTCTGCCGTTGATTTACAAACATTTCTACAGAGTGCAATTCCCAATTGACATCCAATAGTCCGCCTGCTTGTTTGCTACTTCTATAGTACATAAGAGAATTTGTTCATATAATATTTTTTCTAAAAATGTTTAGGATCTCTGAAGCCTCTTTAACCATATTTAACTGACTTATATAAGCATTTACAGGAAGAACAGTTTATCCGCCAGCACTTCAGATGGCTCTTGGTGTATGCTCTGGCCAACTAAAAAGGCAAGTTTGTGGGCATACTGGCAGGGGGCAGGTACTCGGACTGTACCGGGCCAATTGTAGTACAAATGGCACATCTTGTATGTTAGACGCTGGCAGTGATCCGGAGATATCCCACTGTCATCGTAGATCACCACGTAGTGGGTTGGCGTCACCGTACCTTGGTTCACCTTCTGAGAGACGATGAGGAAATCGTACCTGGAAAATAAAAGATATGTAGACTGATATTTTCATTACTACGACCCCATAGATATATATTAGACTACCCGCGTGGCGAAGCTGTCACCATACCGGTTTGACACGCAGTGGGCTCCGGGTTCGATCCCCGGCCAAACATACATCTGAATGATGATGATAATAAAGTTTAGATTCTGTTCTGGGTCTGGGTGATCGTGTATTTCTCTTTGTGTCCGTGGTACCCACGGCACAGTAGAAAATCCTAGTGCGGGACTAGTGAGTGTTTAAAAAGCGTTTAAATTAAAATAGATAATTACTGCTTACACCAAATCCAAAAACATTTAAAAAATTCATAACTTTTAAATTTTATGATCTACTAGTACCTTATCTCATTAATATATTAAACGATTTTATTCGTATAATTGATTTTATGTTTATTACTTAAATTCGTATTTTTTCATCAAACTTATCGTATCTCGATAAACATGACGTTTTTCGCCTAGCGTCGTCGATTCACAAATTACGAAGGGAACTTACCAGTCACGTCTCGTTATAGAATGATCCACGACAGTTCCTGGAGGCGGATTTTCAAAGTTCTGGCCAGCCTTCAGGAAGATCCTCGTGTTGATGCGTTTCTGTACTACGATGTACGTCAACGTCGGCTCATAGGCCTGCCCCATGAGCGAGAAGCATACCTTCAGTTGGGGTATTTCGTACTGTTGTAGCAGTTTCAATTGTCCATCGCCGACGCCGTCCCTGTTATTTAGAAAATGCAATATTGTTATATTTGATACGTACAAACCTTTAAAAACATGTTTTCTACAATCGCGAAAATTTCCTTTCGGCGACACAGAATAATATATATATTTAGTAATTTACATACTTAATTGTTAAACCGCTTATAACTTATAACTGCTAGTATCAAAAATGAGAAAAGGAACCAAAAGCAAAAAAAAAGTCGGTAAGTTGTTAATTATTAAATAGCGTTATTTTCGATAGAATAATTGTAAAGCTAATCTTTTCTTTCCGTCCCGTAGCACACCAAAAGATCCACTTAAGAATCCGTGTTATCGAAATGCAATAAACGACAATTGGAATTATATTAAAAAAAAAAAAAAAAAACATGTTACAATTAAGCCAATAATACTAGAAAAGGCAAAGGTATAATGTACCTGTAAATGATGATTTTGTCTGGTAACCTCCCATTGGTGCGTAGAAAATGCTTTAGCGCATCAACCAGGCAAGACTTTAGGCTGTCAACTATTTCCTGGCCCTTCTCTTGAAAAACTGCCTTTGAATACCAGCGGGTCATTGTTTGGTCGTAGGACGAGACAAAGGCTGTAATCATTGAAAATATTATTTAACGTCACGCACGTCAGGTGGACTGCTATGACAATTTCTAACTTATCAAAGCTGTGTCATAAGCACTCTGGTTAGAAAAGTGAGGAAAAGGCTCTCCCTCATAAAAAGACTCTCAACTTATATGAAGTATTCCAGTTTAGTTAATTGTAGTTGTTGTGGCCTGCATGCACATTTATTACTACAGTTTGATAAAAAAATAGTACAGTACCCTTAATACGAGTTTATAATGTCGTCTCTTTCATCCATATATTGCAATGTACATGGCACATTGCATTTTCGGCCCAAGTATGCAATAATGGGGTAAAACATAAACAATGATTGTTTTAAGGAAACGTACTGAACTCATACTATTGGTATATCATCTCCCATGGCGTCATACAACACTTTTTTAATTAACAAAACTAAGTATACACGAACTCACCGCACACACTCCGTTTCTTCCTGCTACCGTCATGGTAAGAGTCGATGCCAATGATCATGGCAGTCTTAAACGGGATACTGATATTCCACAGCGTGCCGCCCAGCTTGCAGTTGATCTGTAGCAGAATCTTCTGCGTGATTGACCGCGCCTTGGCACTGTTCATTAAAGTTCGCGCGTTGATTACCTGCAATTTTTAAAATACAAGTAGAAAGTTGGAATCTTCGTGGTTCGAGTACTGTTGAACGACATCTGTACACTGTTTCCTAATAGAGATAATAAATGCACATCTATAATGTAACACTTGTTAAAATAAATCGATTAGAATTCACATGTCGACGATTTAGAGAAAGAATAACTTACAATCACTTTAAGCCAGTGTACTGCTCACGAGCTGTACGTTACAATATGACTCGACACACTTATAACCGAAATTTAATCCTCCCATCATTAAAAATATTTTTTTCCTAATCTATTTATCAATATTTTGCATTGGCGCTAGAGGCAATGGTTGCATACAAGTGAAGTGCGTAACATTGAGTTTTTTTTGCGGCAGTCATTTCTTATAACATCGACTATGTGCTCGTGAAAGTCTCGTCAAAATCAGTCTACGCGTTTCGGATACTACCCGAAACAAACATACTGATAGACACAGACAAAAAAGAAATGTTATAAATATGATCTGACTTCGTAACCCATGCAGCCAGGCATTTAAATCATAACTTTGATTTCTTTACTGGTCTGATTAACTGTGTATGCGTCTTTTATTGTTTACTATGGCACACGTGACAAGGAAAGTCTCTCTAAATTTTATATCACCCGATAATGAACAAAAATCAAAAACATAATAAAGTTTCTCTGCAACATTTGTTACCTGTGAGGGTATAGGAATATCAGCACAGCAAATCTTCTTAATAGCGGAATACCGATCATCCCTGACAGTGGGACATATGGCCACGACCAGCTGCAGGTTGGGGACGATGGATTTCTTCAATGCCATGACGTAGGAATCTGTGCGGTCGTTGGGAAGTCGCACCATATCTGGATTGGATACATTGATGCCCATCGGACGGCAACACCGATTTACCAAGTCTACGAAATTCTGGAATTTAAATATCTCAAAGTTAATACTTAATTTCACGTCATAATTGCAATATTATCACGATGGCTACTCTATTACATTCATACATGATCATAGTACTGATCTTCAGTGGAATGCATTTTTTTCTATTTAAAAACTTGGAAATCCCTTTGAAGAACATAAATGCAACTGTTAATGTTAAGTTTATACATCTGTCCCCTTGATTAAAGCGGATATAAGTGAGATTTTTGCCAAATTGTCTTTTTATGCCGAAATTGTTAGAATTTAATACAATAACAAATTGGCAAACTTCAGACTTATAGCCGTTTTCACTAGGAGTGCATTTAAAGTTTTACTTACCGAAGCGACCTGCTTATCGCGTTCCGTGAACAAGATAATCCACCTGAGAATATCCACTCCGTACATGACCGCATTCTTAGTGACATCGCCGTTCCAATCTGCGTTTGGCTTGCCGGGGATCTTCACATTGTTACCGAAGTACAGGGGTTCCGGGGGTAGGGTTCTTGCTGCGATGTCAATAGTCTCTGGCGCGATGGACAGACCCCAGCCAGCAAGGCGGGCCTTGGCCCTATCGTTGCTCATCACATTTTGTATGTACTGAAATAATTATAATATTAATTGAACTGAAATAATGAGAGGTAGTCTCATGAGGTAGCCTGCTAAGTAATATTAATAACGGCCTCGTCGTTTTTGCTTTGGCGAATTAAAAGCTATCCGCCAAAAAACTGGTATAAAACATAAGCCTAATGTAGGTCAATAATATAACGCACTGCTTAAAAGATGACAAAAAGATTATTGGTAATTAGCGATAAATGTAACATTTATTACTTACCTTACAACTTGCGTAATTTATCTAATTAATAATTTAAATTACAGTTAAATAACTTACTTTTTTGAACGCAGCATGCCGTTGATTTGGAGTTATCCTAGTGTATGTAGCAACATCCTTCATAAGTCTGAAATTGCTCCTTTGGTCTTCAGTTAGACCAGTCAGTTGGCAGAGCTCTGGCACAAGGCATATCATGAAATCCGTCTTTTCCTCTGAACCTGGCATTAGTTTAGAATCCCTGAAATTTTTAAGCAAAATATGTGAATACATTTTTATTATCGAAAAATTAAATTGTATGTTGTCTCAGTTGCATTGCAATTATGTCAATATGGTAAAATATTATATATTGCCATTGCAATTATGTCAATATGGTAAAATATTATATATTGCCATAATTGCAATGAAACATAAAAGAGAAGTTGAGACACCAACCCCTGCCTTAACCAATAACAAGTCAACAATAATGACACTTACAATAATAAATTATGTTCAAAGATAGAAAAACATCTACATATGTTTCTTTAACATATTGTTGCCTATCATATAATCTTATAACTTTGCCCAAGTTCATGTGTTTTAATGATAACTTTTGAGAAATATATTTATTTTGTAATAGTATAATCCTATAACATAAAAATTAACCTGGAAATAAGCATAGGTTGATTCCAATCTTGGATATCTATACCGTAGTTCTTCTTGTAGTAATCAATGTAACTGATTTTGATTATTTGGCCTTTCTCATTCTTCTCGAAGGTGGATTTTGGTGTCATTGTATCGTCTATGCTATCAACTCTGTAATACAAAGGAAATGGCATATTACCAATATTATATATTAAGAAATATTACAGTTTTATCACTAAACCATTGCACTTCATAAACTTTCAAATGTGACGCGTTAATAAGAAAAATAACGTATATTACTCTTGCATTGTGATATCCAAGTAAGAAAAATATTATTATTACATTTATATCTATATATAATAGTGTAAGCACTCTACTGCTTTATACTATTTGTATAGTTATAGATAATTTGTTTGGTTGAACGGGCTAATCTCAGGAACTACTGGTTTGAATTTAAAAATAATTGTTGTATTGAATGGTCCATTTATTGACTAATAAGTAATCCATTAATTCCATTGTGCTTCATTATACTAGCCCAATACAGAAATCAAATACTTTTAAGAGCATTATTGAAAAGCAAACAAGTAAACTACTTTAATGTATTTCATAATATGGAACAGTTTTCTTAATACTTCTTAGATTTAAACTTGGAACTTTAACGCTTAACGAAATTACAATCAGTTTTCGCAACAGCATATATACAAAATCAACTAAGATAAACATACCGGAACAGTTTCTTATTGTACGTTGTCATAACTGAGCATCCAATGAGCTTCTCAGCTAAGGCCCGCTTCCAATTAGCGCCGTCGATCTGTACAACATGCTTGATGAATGTTAGCACACATTCAGTACGGAGGACACGGTGTGTGGAATCCAATGTCAACATGAGTCCACCTTCGTATTCGTCCACCGCTGTTACGTATCTGTGTACATTTAAGATTGATTAATATAATAATGGTCTACCTATTTTACTACAAATGTATGTCGTAAGAATGTATGGTTCTGCAGCATAAACAATACTTTTATGTTGCCTGCCGGATTAAAATACTTAAGAGGATAAACTGGATATTCATGAAATAAGGTCTAATATTAACTGAAGAGATGGACTATAAGTATATATTTACAATTCCTTAAATTGAATTTAGCGGTTTTAATTCGTTCCAATTTCCAACACACATAGACAATAATTTTAGAAATTATGAAAATGTAAATTATTACTTGTTATCAGTTCTTGAACTATATTTTTTACATCAATCAAATGTATACATGGATTTTTTGGAATATAAAAAAGCAGAAAATTAAGCCCTATAAGTTGTAATATGTAGAGAACCAATGAACCTATCCTTATTTTAAACATAATACAGATGATTACCCAGGCCAAACTTCCAACTTGTGTTGTGGTATCTGTATAGCAGAGTGCTGGCTGAAGTGCTGTCGGCCAAAGCGAACCAACTCCAAATCTTTCATGATATGCTTGAACAGTATGTTGTATATATGTATCATTTCGCTCAGCCGACGGGTCCGCCGTAATGTGATCTGTAAAATATTTCCAGATAAAAATATTAATATATATACAAATATAATTAGATTACTACCTAAGATCGACTACTATGTTTGATCGCCTCAGATACGTAAGTCCCTTACCACCGTGGTTTGAAACCAGTATAGACCGGCGTATAAAACTACTCTTATAAGGTAGAAATATGTGTGGTGCGGCCGCCCGAATTGAATATTTCATTCTTATTGAAATGAAATGAAATGTCTTTATTTTGTATAGGCCTACGGGGCCGCTTACAAATTGTCATTTACAATATTTTTTCTTATACTACCACCGGATCGGATATTCAAAATTTTACCATTGGTATTTCATTTGAAATATTTACTAGCTTATTTAGTAATTATCTAAATTTAATATAATATTATACACAAAATAAAATAACACAGAGTACACATGCTAAGACAAACAAAACATCAGATGATCATATAAGAATACCATTTTTTATGATGTACAGAAGCCTACAAGTAATCAAAGTAAATAAACTGTAACTTGCATTAAAATACTACTCACAATTATATTAACTTTGCTGTTATCAAACTCATTTGTGGAAACCAAATTAGTGGCCTCTGGTGGCAACATATGGGGCACATACAGGGTGGTGCCATCAAACGCCTTCACATTGAAATATTTTTGATGTTCTGAAGTAAATTAAAAAAGTCTTAATCAATGTACATATATTCATTTAGCATATTCAGATAGATCCGATGCTATATGGGATAGTATAAAACATACAGGAATCGAAACCATTGCAATGCACAATACAGAATATTTACGACACAGTTGCACACACTAAGGATTAGCAAATTGTGCGTGATATATGTCTGACAGGACTGGACACAGGAACATTTAGTACTTCCAGAGTTTATTACCATTTTAAGGCAAATTCTCCAGAATCGAACTAGCGACTACACTGCAGTGTGTTCTGATTTGAAAGGCAAGTAAAATATGTTTATATCAGGCATTCTATATTAGTCTTCTTTGGCAGCAACACAATTCTGACCTCAGGGATGAGGTTGATACCTGTCTGAAGCTATATAATCAACCCCAGATGGGATTAGATATCCATGCCAACCACAGGTTGTCTGTAAGCTCTTTTGCTAATTCTATGATGGGTGAGAAAAGTAGGTGTTCTTCCACCTTTAAATTTGTTTTCTATACAGTAAAATTTATTTGCTCACCATTAAGAAGTTTAAATCTCAAATGTTTATAATCTTGATCTGGTTCATATCTCACTTCATACTCAAAAACATTATTCTCCTCAAAGTTCAAACGTATGAAGTTAGATGTCACATTACACACTGTACCAGTTTCTCCTTTCATTACCACCGGAGGAGTATCTTTGACTTCTCTCTGAAAGTAAATACATGCAACTTTTATTTTTTTATCTTAATTATAACAAAATTCATATCTATTTAAAACTTTCCTCGTATTCTCAAAATACAGCATATAAAATTAAACGTGTTATATGTTTTACTTTGTAGTGACCATTTTCAAAGACTTTTCTAAAGTGTCTAAAACAATTTAACTGGCTTTACTAATTTTATTTTCCTCTTCAATACAATATATTTCTAAGAATTCTCATTTGCATATTAATTATGCTGAATAATAGATAATATAACAATATAAAATATAGATTAAAAATAACATATACCTAATACGGTATACAATATAGTTTAATAGTGAAGTAATACATAATGTGAAATAACTTTAGGTATAATAGAAATTCAGAACAGCCTCCATAGAATAATAAACATGCCATGTGAAACCATATTTAACATAAAAAGACTAACATAATACTTATTTTTCGGCAACATAGAGGACTGTGCCGATGATATAGTACTGGCTGCGATTTTCTGTGTCACAGACTGTACATCTGCACCTTCAGGAACTGGCTTTGAAGTTTGAGCTTTTCTGTGGATTTCCAACATTATTTTTCACATGGTACTAACAACTCTAGGCTCCAAAGAAAGATTCATGATATAGCAAAAATTTTAAAAGTATTAATACATCATCATAACACCTTTATCACACCTTAAACTTATGTAAGCTGCTTTGCTGATGGAAGGTTTGTTCAATAATCAATTATAATCAAATATCATTACATTTATTTATTTAATTAAGGCTTACCAACACAGAAAACACAATAACAATTTATTACATCTAACATAGTATGAAATACATCGTGTCCCCGCAATTAGAGGTAAGCACAGCATACACAGTGAGCAGACGCCCTAAAATATACAGTATACTAGAAATTATACATCATATCATCACCTCATCATATCATTAACCTGAGTGGTCAGGTCCACTCAGGTTAATGATATGATGTTTCCTTTGATGAACGCCAACCTCAAACGACACTTTACGACCATATTTGGTCTATTTAGTAAAACCAAATTCAAATCTGCTTTAATGAGCTCCTATTTTCTTAGAGACCTTTCCTGCCTATCCATGGATCTCTAGCGTCCATAAGGAGGCACCATAACACATTTTGAGACATGGTGTTCTATTACAATAAAAATATGCATAAAATATTTACGACCAAAAATTTAAAATCGAATTGTATACACAATAGTTGTGAGTAGACATGAACTAAATACGAGTATATAGCATAATGAAAATAATGCCATACGAACTAACTAAACATCATTATAAGTCGCACTAACACGGCAGGATGCTTAGTTTTGTTCGATACTTAATAGTTCGAAAATTTATAACAGATGGCGCTAAAATAAATACGGTGTAGCAATCGCCACGCTAACAATCATGTTTACGTGCGCCTGAATGTTGCATATTTAAAAACAGCATTAAAACATAATATCAGTTGACAAATGTAAATATATATCTATACTAATATTATAAAGCAGCAGTTTGTTTGGTTGAACGGGCTAATCTCAGGAACTAATGGCTCGAATTGAAAAAATCTTTTTATGTTGATTAGTAACTTTATCAAGGAAGTCTATAGGATATATATCATACTTTGTTTGTTTTTTTTTTTATGTAGTAGCGGGTGAAACAGCGAGGCACAGCTAGTAATAAATATAAATGATAAAAGATAATCATTCAAACAATAATTTTATGTGAATTACTTACAGACTTTGCAGTATCTTTATTCCTCTTCCCACACCTCTTTCAACTGGAGGCATTGTAGGAGCCACATCAGAAGAGGGACTACAAATGGAACCTAGAAAATATATTAAGAACATCTACAAATAAACCTAAAACTAAAAGAAAAGTGCAAAAAAAACTGCTAACATGGTAAGATGCAAAGGATCATTTAGACCAATAAGCAAGTTTTAAAAAATCCTTTGTTACTGTTTATCTAAGTAAATAAAAATAAATTTTGGTCTATATGATCTTTATAGAATCGTAAACTATGCATTTGATCATGTGATGATTTTTAGCAAAGTTGTTGTGCATGAGACAACGCAACACGAGCAGAGTACAGCTAGTCTATATATAAAATTACCTCTGTGAAAAGGCAGAATTGTAAGGTATAGCTTATGTAAGGACATAAGCTGTACATTTTATTAATAAAAAAAGAGCAAAGCATGTACTTTAATTACGCCACACACGTCAATTTGGCGTAATTAAAGTTCATATATGTAGAGAAGAAATGTGTTGCAAATACATATATACAGTAAGAGCTATGTTATCCAAGGGAATATATTCTGCCCAAATGCCGCGATTACAAAACCCATGAATGACTAGCAGTACTGACGAAAAGGTGACTAGCTAACAGAAGGCACCAAATCGTTTTATTTGTACCAACTACAACTGCCAATAAATATTTTTTTAGCTGTGAATACAAGAATGTGGTCACAATCTTTTTACCTGCAGATACTACAAGTGCGTATAAAAATCTGATACACAACTGCCACACCTAACAATCACAGCACTGAGCGCTGTTGTGTTTTGATTTGACAAGGGTGAAGGGGTATCTAAGCCTACTCTATGCAAGTACTACAAGACATAAGCTATAGTATACATATATATTATTTGCCTTACCTCCACCAGGTCTCTGTTGCATTTTTGCCAGCATCAGGGCAGCTACCCTCCCTCTTCCACCCACAGTACCCGATGTTGCAGCTGTAGTCACCTAAAGACAAGTGACACAAATACTGATTTTACAAAAAAAAAAAATTGGCAGAGTGTTTAGACATATGTCAACTAAGACACTAAGAGATGACAAACAAAAAGCATCACTGATGATTTATAAGTAGTGTCCAACCAAGGCTTCGGCTTCAGCTTTGGCCACCTTCGTCAAAAAAAACGACTTCGGCTTCAACCAAAATGGGCCAAAAATTTTGGCTGATACCGAAGATTTCTAGCAAGAGCCAAAATTTAGCTAATGACTCCGCGATGGAGATCTTGAAGCACACAGGTAAGCGCACAATCCAATGTGGGTTTTTAAAATTCAAATTATTAGAAATTTCTTTAACTTTGAGAAGTAGCAAAATAATTGGTTTCAGCTCTAAAAGTCGATTACATTCAATCAATATAGACTTCTACATAGAAAAGTTTTTCAAATTATTAAAATATTCAGTTTAAGCATTTTAGAACTAAGTGTCTTTAGATTTTTTAACCTTCGGCAGAAAGTTGTGACGACAGCTGAATAATAGGTTCGGCTTCGGCCAAAAATTGACCTTCGGTCGGATACCAGTTATAAGTATACACTTATATACTTTCTTGAGATGTTAAAGCTCATATTTTGTCAATTTGTCATTCATGATAATCTAAGAAAATAAGTATGGTTTTGATGGTAAATCTAATAATCAGACTAATCACATTGCATTTCATCACTGCATACTTTTTTTATTGAAACAACTTCGTCTTAAAAGAATACATAGAATATATGTAGGTGAAAATGTATATATGTAGGAGAAAATTGGGACACAAAATGGATCTATTGAGATACATGGTCAATCCATTTTTTTAGATGATGATAATGATTCGCATACCCCTGGTTAGTCAGTCAATCATAACAAAATATCCATAATTTGTTTAAAAGGTTCTTTGCACACATCAAGTGTGCGCAAGCAGCATGGTAAAATATCTTGACCTTGAATGAAATGTCCTTAGTAACCCTGGACTAAAAAATCATGCCCAGCAGTGGGACAATATTAATTATGCATTAAAACTTACAACACTAGGCGCCACGCTAGGTGCCGCACTGGGTGGAGGTGTGGGTTCTGGACTAGTAGCGTTTGATGAAGACGAGGACCCCGCGATTTGCGCCTTCAATGCTTGGAGCAACGGTAGCCCACGGCCCCGACCTCTGCCTCCCTCTGCCATGATCTTTACTCTAAAAATTAAACAATATTTAATACATATTTTATTGAAAAAAACATGTTTTATACAACAAAACTTTAGCACTAGTTGAAGGTAGATTCAAATATGAAGGAAGGCTCCTTTCAACTAAAAACAATATTGAGAATTGCTAAGTTTGCGAAAAACTTTCGAAACATTTCACTATTCTGAAAAGTTTAAAATTAAATGGATAGTTTGCTTTTAATTTTAACGATCATCTTTAATACAACATTTATTATTAAAATCACCTTTTCTCACAATGTTAAAAATAACAACACAAGAATGAACAAGTTTATCCCGCTCTTCAAATACCACAAAAAACAAACAGGTATCTGAAGTTTGACATAGATAAGACCAAAACAGAATCAAAATTAAACAGACTCTATTTTGTCCATTGTCGAACGTTTTTGCTCAGATAAAAAAAAAACTAAAAATCAGTAGTACAATCAAACTTACCTTGGTTGGATACTGCTAAAAATGTAATATATATATATATATATAAACAAAAAAGAAAAAATATTCAATATAAATATTTTAATAACAGTTTATTTTAATGAATTTCACAGCACTCAACGTCATTTCTTGTATTAAAGGGAATTTTATTATGAACTATTAACGTATTTCCAACCTATACAAGTATTGAAAACGCAGCTATATGAAACTGCTCCCGAATACATTGTAATATTGTTTTTATTAAATCTGAGATCATAATGTTCACTCGATTTCGTACATCGTGTATACTGCGTAGTTTGTAACTTGGACACGCGGAAGCAGGATACGCACATTTACGAAAAAATTATTGCCCGTGCGTCAAAATTAAGCGTATTCCTATTGGTAGTACCAGTAGTAAAATGCTTTTTTAGCTTTTTTGTTTGAAATTGTGGCTTATTCGGATTTTTGTATTTAAGATTGAAGACAGTAATAACAACAGTTTTTATTGCCGTATGTACTATTAAGAACTGCAGTAGTAAGAACGGTAAAAAAATTAACCGTATTTCTTACTGGTAATAAGATTGGTAGCAGCACGGGCAATAGACCGAAAAATTTAGTATTTTATTGTTTATAGTACATGCACATCACGACGCGAACACTATGTCATTTGCGGGAAATTTTAGTTTCCTTCTTTAATTTGAAAAAATGCTGCTGAGGCCCATCAAATGCTCTTAGAAACATATGGTGAGGCTGCTTTGAGTGAGAGAACGTGTCATGAGTGGTTTCAAAAGTTTAAAAACGGTGATTTCGACATATAACTTTTTGACTTTGATAGTCGTCCTATGCCGCGGCGTGGCGTCGCCGCATGGCGTAAGGTCTGCGGGCCTCGAGGGATC
>DWLI01002069.1:0-13911 GCA_018249915.1 Cecropterus dorantes dorantes | reverse complement strand
ATTGTAACTTGTAAGTAATTGTAGTCAACGTTTGTTTGGTATTGCTTTAAAATAAATAATTTTGTATTCACTAATAAATTTTTCATGTACCTGTATCTACGCTTTATCGATATCGATACATCAATGCTACACATCTCTAAGTGACGTTAGCCGCGCCTCCCGCGCGTCTCCTTTTTTCCTAATATTTACAGAATAATTTACTAAGAGAATCGCCAAGAAGACATGTCTCGGGGGTAGGTTGTCTGTGTCTGAAACGGTTCAAACAGAAGACTAGTATGCAACATAAGACACTAATGGGTGGATTACGAATGTTAGATGTTGGCTGATACGGAATCCGATGGCATATTTATTAAGTATAGGGTAATGGACAATAGATATTTGATGTGCAATTGTTAGAAATTATGCGTAAGGGTAGACCGTACGATCTCTTGTTTACTGTAAGCAGTAACAATTTTATATAACAGTATCTACTACTTAAGGATGACGGTAGTTTCGATTATATGTATTAATTATTGTTATGTCAAATGAACACTGTCTTATGCATATAAATATATCAATCACGTAATCATTGTCAAACGCATTTCATCGTCTCATCGGTGACAGGTGACAATCTTGGACGAAACAAATTTTGTTTTATATCTTTGCACCTTGACGTTTATTAAGGCATATCTCACTTTACTTTTGGACTTACTGGACACGGCCAAACAGTACAAGCTCGTTGTCCACGGCTTTTCCTTTCCTTCAGAATGTTTCATTTGAGTGAAAATTCTTGTTTCGAAGATCGCTTCTACTCTTAAGGTAAGTTTTCTTTTCTTTATCTTCTTATGATGATATATAAGTAATTATTAAATGATGTAATTTTAATTATATATTTATTTCATCGTTAACATGTTCTGAATTATTGAAATTACTTTTTAGGTTTATGATTAACATGGTAGTTTACACGACACTGTAATATATTTATGGAAGAGTAGCTACTAATATATACCTATACTTGACGTCACGTATTTGGATAACGACGTATCGACTTTATCTAGAGACAGTGTTCACGACCAGTAATTGCTTGAAGCTTGCTTTCTATGGAGCTAATACCACTTGAGTATGTAATGTGTGGTCACTGGAGCAAGCGTATAAATGTTGTTGAATAATAGTACCCAGAAACTTTATCGATGTACATTTAGGAGCTTTGTTTCCGATATCAGTAAAGGATTTTGGGCAAGTATTTTTGTTGTGTTGTACATGCACTAACCTTAGTCCCGTAAATTTGCATATTATTCGATCTAGAGACAAATTACAGTTAAATCTCATTACATATACCTATATATACATACGGAATTATAAATATAAGTGCAAATGTCTCACAAGATGTTCATTTATTTATTTCACAAAATTAGTTAGATGATTAGGGTATCTTTAGAGCTAGATAACAAAATAGAAGAGTGAACATTATTTGGTGGTCCACTAAAGTACCAAATTGCTTTGATACACATAAATCATCAGACAAAAGAACAGATAATAATTATTGAAAAGCAATAGTCTTAATTGTTAAGGGTTGTCTCTCCCATGAGAATAAAGTCTATTAATAATCGCGAGCGTTAGGATACAAATCAAAATCTGTGTAGTAAAAAAAATAAAAGAAATAGCGTTTCTTGTTAAGATAGGTGGGAATTAATTCTATTATGATTCCGGGTGATTAGAACCAAATCAAAATTAGGGTAGTAGAAAAATGTAAAAGATCTGTATGTAGTGGTAGGCATAGGTGTGTGTCGCGGGCGCCAGTTCGTACACGTCTACGCGGTTGCCGCTGCGACCCACTAGCCTGGTGTTGGCAGGTGCTGGACCTGCGGCGCGCGCTGCACGCGGAGCCGGGCTCGGCGGACGCGCTGCGGCTGGCGGCGCTGCGCGCGGACGACGTGAGCGCGGCGCTCCCCCCCGACACCCCCGGCCCCCCCGCCGCCCCGCACCAACACACCTTCGACGCGGTCATGCAGCACCACGCACTGCGCACACACGCAACGGTCACGCCCACGGATCTCGCCTTTGTTAGCGATGTGACAACTCGACAAACACGCACGGAACGGGAAACACGACTCGAGTTAACTCGAGTTGGTATTCACGTAACTCGAGTTAACTGGATGAAATTGAATAATTGATTTGTTTTCACCAATTTAATGACTCAGCGTCGTAACGATATTTAATCCCGCTGAAGTGGGAGTATTCAAACGAGTTCGAGTTAGAGAGAATTTAACTCGAGCTAAGCTTAACTCGAGTTAACTGGAATTAGTAAATCGAGTTGACACATCACTACCTTAAGTGTCCGTTCAGATACGACAACCACAACACACGGAAGCGTCAATACATCGGCTACCTGTGGTTACGTATGAAAAGATATCGTACCTTATACCATATCGGAGATACAAAAATATCACACCCTTGGTGCAACAAAGCCACAACAGATCATTAAGTAATTTTAAGGGAATGGACTATTAAGTTATTTTTTAATCAATTTTCGTTTCAAGATTTATAATCGCGTTTTTCTCTTCTTCATTGTTCTTTTAATGGCAGTTTCATGTAAAAAATACTATTGTAATTGATAACACTATACAAAACGCACACCATTTGTGCAATTTTGGCTACTGGTGGCTTTATTGTACCGAGGATGCGCGATATGTTTGATTAGAGTGACTGGCCGCTCGCGCGACGTCGCTTTTACTTTGCAGTGTGGTTGGTATCACCCACACTTGATTTCTATGGCAAGTTTCTGTGGATAAAACTATGGTTTTAAAAATGCGTACGCCCAAGCAGCCCGTTGTGATGTGGTTGCACGTATGAATAGGCACTTACGAACGTTTACCTGTGTTTAAGCTGCACGTTTGAGCAAATGCGACTATTACATGAGACACACAATGTTTAATGAGATAGTTGAGATAATTTTTATTTCTTTTGCGTAGATAAAACAATTATAAGGAGCATTTCATGTCCAAGTATTAATTTATACACAGTGATATGTTATTTAGCAGGGCAACACGTGTCAGTAAAATAGTCCGTTGAAAGCCACATTTGTATCGAAACATTGTTTTATGTAAAATTAATTATTACTTAGTATGTGTATTTTAGGCGTGTACACGTGTAGCGCTGTGCACATATGTATAAATATAATTTCTATTGAAACATCGTTCCACATTATGTAAGCATTATAGATACATGATATATGATAAACGGAATTTTGTTTCAAAACAAGAAATAGCTATGTTTCAATAACTGATTAGATTGCAATTTCCTAGTAAGATGCAACATTTCGCACACAATAAAATTATAATTTTGGTTAAACAAAACTTAAGTCAATTACACAGTTCTCTCGCAATTTGCTTGAACGTGCAATAAAGTTGAGTTTTATGGATTTATTGAATGAGTGAGATGTGACATAAGCACAGCTAAATAAGTTTGACGCTACACTGCATGGAACATACACACATTACTCTTCAACGGAACATTATCCAGTACAATACATAATGTGTCTATGTTCAAGCCAACACTACAAAATCAACGATCAGTTAAACCCAGCAAATAAAACAGGCATCCACATTGCTATATCCCTTGCGGTTTTTGATTTTCGCTTCGAAATTTTGTACATGGAACGCATTGTTATATTGTAAAACCAATGCGCTTCATACTGCAATGCGCGGCCGACGATAACCTCGCTTATATCTAGTAGTTAGATTGGTTTTTAGTGGTGATTTTGATACTTAATCTGTGCTGCTTCTTCTAAATTAAGGTTTGCCCTGATGCCTTGTCATGCACTAGGTTAACGTGGGGAATATCCAGATTGGTACGCATAAATCATTTTCGATGTTAGTCTATACATTGTACGGCCCTACACTATACGGTCCATATTTCCGTTTATGTTGCACATGAGTCTAAGTGTTCCTTTCCACCTAGAGCACTACTTCGACGTCTTAAATACTACACTACACTAGTTGCTGTACAGGCTTTCACCCATTGCCGCTTACGAGTTCGGTGACTTCGAGATTTTATTTACAAACTGTTGTTATGTGAACCCTGGAACGCTTGCATCGATGTTGTTCTCCAATCAATGCGTGGAAGACCACTCAAAACAGCAACTAACGTGAGACGTCTGCTCGTTGTTTTTCAGATTATCCGCCCTTGGACATTAGTTCCACAACAAATACCCGATGAAACCGTAAGCGCAGACAAAAATGTTGTTCATGTGTTATTGTTTACCACACACACCGGGTGACAGTCAATCCCCACATAGGTTCTCGATGTTCTCTCGATGTACGTGGACCACACCTACTCGCGAATACGTTCGCACGTAGCCTTAACGGAACGTGAACGATCGGTAACTACTTGCACACACGAAATTCACTCTCCGTTTCTCTTGGAATTATGAAAAATGTAAAACCTTAAAGATATTTATTAAGATGTTGTTGAAAAATAAAGTCGAATGCACTGAACTGTGTTTCACTCGCTACCCTCTCTCACGTGCACAGCATGGCATGGCTCCCACCCTACTAACATGCATGGAGTTATCATGACCCGTTTTCCTCTATGCTTGGTTATTTCTTGGTTTGTGCTTATTTTAGTGATATTTTTATAGATTTATTTTAATAGGTTAAATTTGCGTAAGTTAACAGATAAGTCATAGAGTCGAGAAATGATCAAACATACGATATTCTGTTGTTCAATTGAATTAAGATTGTTATTATCTTGTTAAGAATTTAAATTCACAATTATTGAGGCTTAAAACAATATTTAATTTCTTTAATTATTTTGAAATATTGATTTAATGTGTTCAGTTCATTATATTTTGTTTAATTTAATTGCATTTCTAATGATGTGATGCTGCTTTGGAGTCCGGAACTTTTATTTCTAAGGTCAGTTCGAACATTGGATGGAGCATGGCGTCAGCATGGTGGACCCTCCGTGTACCCGATGGCCTTACCGCCCTTTATGACCCGACATAATTTGATGTTTTCCAATCGCCCACCCCTATAACTATGTAAGTTTGATATAAAGGAATACAAATAAAGTCAGTCGCGTTGAACGTTCGCAATGTGTCCACAGAATAAAGTGACGGAAAAGTTCAAGCGGCCTCTGAAAAAGCGTCACTCGTCTGTGTACCACCAGCCTACGAACCGCGTGAACAAGTACCTCGCGCAGGCCATCGACGCGCGCTCCGTGCACCGCGAGAAGGCCACGCACGTGCACCTGCTCACGCTTTGCTTTAAGGACGCTGAGAAGGAAGCTCAGGTAAGTTTTACGTTATTTTCACAATAAACAGACACCGTCTATACTCTATATAACTCTATATAGAAAAAACACCGCTGTTTTACAGTATAATGAACAAGAACATAAATGAATCATTAGAAATCAAATTTGAGTGATAACAATATCATAGATTCATGCCCATCAGATATGTATAATGATTATTCTAAGGCAGCACATTAAATAATATAAAGACAAAATATACTACTATTAAAGATATATCATAAGTTACAATGTAATTAATTTATTCATGCAATTTAAAAATAATGAATAAAATGATGAAGAATAATTGAATGTATTACTCAAGACGAAAATAAGCATTGTAATAGCAAACATTAACACACGCTATCATACAATATTGTACATTGGCAAATGTAAAATAGACGTCAACTGTAACTAAAGACATCAGTTCGATTGCATGCTCGTATTACTCCAATAGTCTAGAAAACTTCCATTTTATTCCACAGTACCGCGCATCAACGGACGGTGGTTGGGCAGGGTCGCTGAGCGCTGCTCTGGGGGCTCTGGTCGCGGCGGGGGCGCTCCAAGCTGCAATCCTTCCCCGCACCACTATCCTGTTACTCCTGTTTGTGACAGCCTTCGCCTGGTCTGCTGCGGTCCTTGCCTTGACCTTGGCTGCCAGGCTACGGCTCATCCCGTGCGATGTGTCCAGACCTTTTGCCCTGAGGAATGCTATCACGTTTACTATCGTGCTAGGATACGCAGTGGGACAAGTTAATGTTGTAAGTAGGATAGAATAGAATACTTTTTATTGCTCACTATAAACATATAAAAGAATAACAAGTGACATACAATGTAGACAAAAGCAATAAGCGGTCTTATCGCTTCGCAGCGATCTCTTCCAGACATGCATGGTATAGGGAATAGGAATCAAATCTGTGATTCCTAAAAAGAACAAGCTATATTTATTTTAATTGATAGTTAACGATAGATTTACAAGTGTGGAGATATGTATCTAAGCGACACGACAAGCAGTGAAAAATGTTATGTTTAACAGTGTTTTTGGGTCTGGATTTAGAAGTAATCACATCTGAGTTACATTGTTAAACTATTTAGTGATTATTTATTATCCATGATTTAAACTACATACCCTCTTGTTTCAGGTAACATGCCAAGAGATGAACATATGTCGGAATCTAACGGAGAATGTTACTACAATGGATCAGATACGGTCTCAAACCGGTGACGTGGCAGCTGCGCTCTGGAGTAGCAACGACCATCGCGCGTGTCCCGTCCCTCTATACATTACCTTAGGGTGCTGTTTAAGCATGTTGGCCGTAGCAGTGTTTCTAAGGCTTCCGATATTGGTGAAAGGCATTCTGTTGGCTGTAATGACGGCTGGATACGTCGCGGTCATATTGTTGTATCATAGGGATTTATTCGACTGCTATGATATGATGACTGGGTGAGCAGATCTTAGTAATAAACTTTAAGAGGATGAATGGATGTTTTTCGTTATTCTTTAGACTTGGTTAAATATGACACATCTGGTAATATATAGTCTGGATACATATAGCATATTACCTAGCAATGCTATTTTGTTTGTGACTTACAAGCTGCAATTGTGTTGAAAGCTAAAAATGACGTTGAAGGTATTTCTTTTCTGGTGTGTCCAAACAACTATATATCAGGCAACATGGCCTGACGATACTATATTATTAAAACGAAATGTTAAGTTGAATCGTTCGAATTGTATATGTGTCTATACTATCTGTATGTTAGTTAAGTAGACCATAATTTAGGAGTGCATTCACATCCGTTCACACAATTTTAATCATTCTTACACTCATACATCATTCAATTATCCAGTATTTGAAGTACTGAGTATTTCAATGGAGTTATACGTATGTCTGTGTAGCGGTGCAACGGTGGGGTCGGCGTACGTGGCGGCGGCGTGGGCGCTGGCGCTGGCGCTGGGCGTGCTGCTGCACGCGCGCCAGACCGAGTGGACGGCGCGCCTCGACTTCCTGTGGCAGGCGCAGGCGCGCGACGAGAAGCGGGACATGGACGCGCTGCAGGTGGGTAGGGGACGTCGTTGTAGTTCCCTGTAACGTGACTAAAAGGGGGCTCCGAGGTTGTGGGCGGCATGTGTGGAAGCTAGAAGCGTCCAGTCAATCGTCCCGAAGAACGTTTTAAACTGGTATTTAAGACCGGTGCGGTATGCCCAGTCTCTCAAATGAATGGAGTCCGATGAGGCAATGCGCACAAAGTTCAGATTTCCGATTTGTTCCGGTAAATATCTCGGAGTTCTCTTTGCATCACCGAGGACATTCACCGAGGGATTTTAGTGCGGTAAAAATATATGTAGAGGACAACATCAACATTTCAACTAATGCGATTAGTTAACATCTGTCCTTATTTAACCAAACAATTCGTTTAGCATTAATTGGATGACGGTTTTAAATTTCTGGGCGGATAATTAAACTGAAGCATTAAGGTGGAGTGTAAGGCCTGCATTTCACCACGCGTAATACGCAATTGACTTAAAACAAGATGGTGGATACAGCCAAAATTAATAGAAGTATTGTTTAGACTGATAATTAAACAGAGCGCTATGACATAGGGCTCTTCATGAAAGGCGCAAAACGAGGTTTCCTCTACAGCCTCTGGTATTGAAATTGTCCATAGGCGACGGTGACTACTTTCCATCAGGTAGTCCATCTGCCTTATCGTTAGGTACAGATATAAAATAAATAATGTTGATTTATCAAAGCACTAAAAAAATAAATGTATCAAATTTGATTCATAATATATTTATGTATATTTTGAATGAACATATGTACATTCAATATGTTTTTATATTTGTTTGTGTTTCAGGCTTCCAATCGGAGAATATTGTTCAACTTACTCCCCGCTCACGTGGCCACACACTTCTTGGACAATCAGTTCAGAACCAACATGGTAATATTCTAAACAATAAGGTTCTTACAACATCAACGCATTGGCTATCGCAAAAGAATTTCTTATTGCTTAAAATAAGTGCTTACGAACTGTGCCTTAGCTTTGTGTGCTCACGTGCATGAGTCACTGCACTGACTCAGTCCGCACTGTCGTTCGTTCATTACTAATCACTCGTTCACTTGTTCATTCGTTCACGTTCAGTACGATCACGCCAAGTTTCACTCTCATTCGACGCTTTTGCAGTGCACAGAATTTTAGAAGCGATTGAAGTGAACATTTATGAAGTGGGCAAATATTAGCCCAATATAACATTGCAATATTTAATAAATTAATTTTAATTCATAATAATTGATATATTTAACATTACTTATGTGCATTTTATAATCGAATTGAAACAGAATATACAAAATAGGTACCATTATGTGACGCCTTGTTTCAACTACTACCCTATGTAACAATTTTCAAATTCTTTTCACAATTTTATCAAAAATTAGTCAAGTTTTCTATAGTAAGCACACACGCCACGCTCTATAACCATGTCATTAAGCTGCACTTTTCATTGGCCGGACTTGCATGGCTTTCGCTCGCACTGTTCGCTCGCTGACTCAAGAAGCGCGGTTGGCAGGATTTGTACCACCAGTCGTACCACCGCGTGGGCGTGGTCTTCGCTTCCATCACCAACTACCACGAGTTCTACATGGAGCTGGATGGAAACAACCAGGGCATGGAGTGTCTGCGGCTCCTCAACGAGATAATCGCTGATTTTGATGAGGTGATTATATTTTATTACTTGTTGTGACGTAAAATTATGATATTTAAATAAGTTTTTCTTTGAGGTTTTATGAACAAAAATAAAAAGGAAAATATATATTATGACATTGGATTACAATCTTAATTCAGACGAGTTATTTATTAAATCCCATTATCTAATTAATTTGTCAAACTATGAAATCTTGCATATTATCCTACTACACACAGTTTTCTTTGTAAAGAACATATTCAATAGTAAAGATACAGTACAAGAGCTGTATAACAATAGTGTGTTAGAAATAAAAAAAAAATATTTCATAGAAATTTCATTATAAGCACAATAATAATAAAACCTTATCATTTTGCTAGAATTACATACAGTGCTGATATGATGGAATACAATTATATACGTGATGGAATACAATTGACTGCAGTGTGAAATTGATTAATATTTTTACTAACACATTTTACCGCAACGTGGCTTGATTTATCGTATTCTTCATTATTTCAGTTACTCGGCGAGGATCGCTTCGGCGCTATAGACAAAATTAAAACAGTAGGGTCTACGTACATGGCAGCTGTTGGTTTGATACCAGACAAGAAGATGTCGGATGACCCAAGCACCCGTAAACTTATGGCAACACTAGTGGAATTTGTTTTTGCGATGAGGGACAAATTAAAGGATATAAATGATAACTCTTACAACAACTTCATGTTGCGAGTTGGTAAGTGGTCCAATTCGTCCATTTTATTTTATTTTTGCAGTAGCAGTAATTGTAGCTACGATGTATTAGTGACACATACTAAAATTGTAATAATAATTAACAATGCCCGCGGCTTTGCACACATGGAAATTTCCGTCTTGGAATCAGTTGCAAATTAATATAATACTAAAATGAACTTAGTGATTTTTAGGAGATGGCTAGTTAAATATGGTTAAACGATTTTTATTAATATACCTTTTAAATTATGTCTACAACTTTTCTATATTATAAAGTATTAGTGTATCTCTTATCCTTAAAGCAGTGTTTCTAGGAAACGATTTCGTTTGGCAGTTTTTTGTTGACTTGTTTTGCAAGTTCTGTTACCACGAAAAACCGTTTTTACGATATAATTTACAAGCATAGACTATGTTTATTTATGATAAGTAGGTTTGATAGTTATCTCCAACATCCAAATGAGAAAACTTTAGCTATTTACAATTTTAATATAAATGACGTGACGTGACTTCCATTCTCACTGCAGTTAGAATGCATCCTAATACAATAAATAAAAATACACTCATTTGTTTTTAGGTATCAATGTCGGTCCGGTCGTTGCTGGAGTAATCGGAGCCAGGAAACCTCAATACGATATTTGGGGTAACACGGTAAACGTAGCCTCTCGTATGGACTCCACTGGACTTCCGAACCACACGCAGGTCACCGAAGAAGTGTACCAGGTGCTGAAAGATATGCCTTATCAATTTGTGTGTAGAGGAAAAGTTAAAGTTAAGGGGAAAGGCGAGATGACGACGTACTTTTTAACGGATAGAGCGCCGGCGAATGGCAACGGGCAAAATTCTTCATCGAACGGTCCCCCTCAAAATCCTCCCACAGCGTACGGAGGTGTTGCAACTCCTCTCGCCATGTTACAGAATTCCGCTAGAAGAGCGGCTGCGCAACCGTCAAGATTGCCACCTTTGAGAGAAACATCCGTTGCTGGCGAAAATGAACCCTTGTTGCCCAACGGTCAGAATGGAAACAACCACAAGGGCAGTAAGGGACGTCGGAATAAGGAACCCGAAGATACACCGCCGCCGCCTCCGCCACATGGCATATCAGCTAACCCGAGGTGGCCTCCTCCTCGTGCCTTAGTACCTCCGTGGCCTCGGCCTCAGGAGCCGCGTCCTCCCGCCGTGCACAAGAGGAGGCCTCCAACTAGACTGCCGAGGCCGCGGTCGAGCGAGAGCCTGCCGCTGGCGAGGAGCCCCCGCGTGCATTCCTCTGCGGATGAACTAAGCTCTCTGACTAGATCTCCTAGTCTAAGTTCGTCTGACGAGAGCTACTCCCGTACGACGGACGCAAGCCCCTCTCCCCCGCGGGCAGCCTGGCCTCCCCCCACCCGCCCTCCACGAGATCCTAACTCAGGGTACGATTATCCACCCATCAGGGGCGCGAAACCCACTCCTAGTATCATAAACGATCTATACGCAAAACATAAGATTATGAAAAAGCCCTCCCTCGACGATAAACTTCTCGACGGCAGCATCAACTTTCACAAAGAGGAAGAGAAATTACAGAGGAGTATAATAAGCATGCTTCAAGCGTCTGCTAAACGTGATGGTAGCAGTCAGACTGATAAGAAAGATGTCCCGCGCCTGACGCAACGGACCAATTCGTTTTCGAGTTCAAGTAGTCGTCCTACTAACTTGAAACACCTGAACCACGATTCCAGGGAAGTGTTCACTAAAAGGAGTCCCTCTGATGTCGCTTGCGTCCCACCTTTCGAGAGAGAAATCCAAAGGCTGCTCGATGATAAGAATCTAATAAAGAGTAATCCGCCGAAAACGGAACGAAAGGAATTGAAACTTGAACTAAGGTAAGATTATACAATGCCTTACTACTACTGTTATTCTATTTCATTTTTATATGAAAGTGGCAATGCATTGATACTTTAGCAACTACAAACTAAGTTAGAACGCAGAAAAACAGCATCGCTTAATTATAACGCATAATTAGTTATCGCAGCATTTCCTCTGGCATAATAGAACGAGTATGGTTCGAGTGGAGAACGTAACATAAGAAGACCGGCACACCTATCTTAGCGTTAAGTAGTTCTTGCATTTCAGTGAAAGGGTGTAGTTGCCAAGTTGTTTCTTGCTATTAGTAATAATCCTGTTTTGTATGAAGTTATTTGCAGATATTCATGGACGACAGTGACCACGTACCGTCAAATAGACTGCATGTTTGTTTGCCACTTCAATTTTTAACAGAAAAAACACCTTCAAATTCCGAAATCTGAGTATTCTAGTACGAGTTATGTCTTCAAAATCTCACGAGTTCATACATTTCAGAGGCCAAAACCCTTCCTTGGAGCCGGTGCGTAACTGCAACAATAACAATAGCAGTCCATTGCACGCTGTGGGTCTGGCGGCCATCACGCAGCTAGCGCGCCAGGACTTGGCCAGCCCTGGCAGGGCTTCTCAGGTGGCCGCTTCGCCGCTGCGACCCATGGCTGACTTCCCCGGCGTTTTACCCACTGACGTGATAGTTGAGCTGCCCTCACCCTCGCATTCAAGAGATCAAAATACGAGGTATATGATTTTATTAAAATTTAGTTAGTTTGTCAATATTACTGGTACATTTATCATGTTAACCAACCAATTTAAAAAAAAGAACATGTAAGAATTATCAATATTTAATATTATAGAGATAAGATCTTCTATGTTCAAATGTCCTATATCATCTAAGGTCTTATTGAACCTATATGGTCTGACCAAGGAGGTACCACCTAGTTCTAGCATGAAACAGTTCATGCGTTTTGTTTGAATAGTTTACCCTAATACGAGGCAACAATATTATTCTAAGTGTTTCAACGCAACTATAACTGACTTAGGGTAGAACCCAGGTTCAATATGGACTTGGTTGTAAATCCATGGGTGACGGCGGCCAGTTACCATCAGCTGAAGCGCATTCTTCTTTGTTATATCTTTACTTTACTTCTTTAACATATATAAATTATTATTATAACTTCTATACATAAAATATTACGTGAAGATCTGTTATAGGTAAGTAGGTATTTGTTAGTTTAAATCATTTTTATATTTCTCTATTGTTTCAGTGCACCAAGTACCAGAAAATCAGATACAGCAAACACCAAAGAAAAACAGGAAAAGGAGGTCCAAGACAGACTACATAATCGGGTAAGAGCATATTTATTTCAGGATGTCTAAATTTGTAATATTCAGCTACATTTAATTTATTAAATCTATTTTTTTTACATTCTTAAAGATCGATCGATAGTACATAATAATAGGAAATATTTTTATTGAAACATCTTTATTGTAAAACCCTCATGTACTCTCCCCTATTAGATTGCATGTACGCGTACATATAATATGTCCGTATATGTTTTTAGTACAAAAAATAATAAAAAATCAACGCAATTTTTCCCTCATTGTCATGTAAAATCTAGATGTATGACACTGTTAGAAGTTCCATAAGATAAATACAGTTTATGTTCACACGCTTACTAATTCATTTCGTGCAGGTGACTACTTCTAATCACAGAGAACTGGGTCTTTACGGGGAGAGTCAGTCCGAGTGGAGTTCGTCGTGTTCGGAGGGCGAAGGCGACGGGGACGGCGGGCAGCCCGAGAGCACCGGCTACACTACCGACGACCCCGCCCTCGAAAACGTGTCCATGCTAAACGAAGCGGGGCTAACAGACGCTGAAGCAGCTCTCAGCGACGTCAACTCCTGCTACTTTGATCGCGATGACGATGTCTCCTCACGAGCTTCTTCCCGTCTATTAGACTCCGAAGCGCTCGTGTCGCTGGAGTCCCTCAGCGCCATCTACGACTCGGATGAACCCGCGCATCGGTACCTCGCGAACATTCGCACGGTCAGCGAGTCCATTACGAGGAACTTCGGCCAGCCGACACACGTCACTGACGGCGAGAGTGACGTGTAGTGATAGTGATGTGATATGTGTAGATTGTCGTGCTTTGATTGGAGTTGTTCCTTTCGAGTCTTACCTTTCTAGATCGGTTCTTCGTACTGTGATGTAGTAATCGGAAGGGTCTGACGTAATGAAGTCTGGGTGATCTTGAAAGTAATTGTTAGGCTCTCTATATGAATATGAAGAATACTCAAAATTTTTAATTTTCTATTGCAACTTAACTGTTTTTGATATACTATGATGATTATATCTTTGATTATTTTTGACGGGAGTGAATTAAGTTTGAATGTT
>DWLI01002068.1:0-13916 GCA_018249915.1 Cecropterus dorantes dorantes | reverse complement strand
ATAGCCATTTTAGTAATTTAATCATTTTTCCTTTCCGGTCGAAAACTGATCAATCGTCATTTAATTAGTTTGCCGGGGCAGCTAGTAACTTATATGTAATTGCAATGGGAGACTTAGTCTGCATGATTCACAAAGATGACGTTATCATGTTAAGGATTAAATTACGAGCATGTCACATGCATATAAGAGTCATTAATTAAATCACTAGTCTAACGTTTAAAGTAAAAGACGTGTGTGTTTGTGTGGTTTCTTTCACCGCTTCGTCTCCACAGCGAAACAACTTAGAAAATGGTGGTAGATTGTACCCGTTCAAAATGAAATCTATTTTTTTTGTCTATTTCATTTTATTTTGGCATAATACCGGTTGGATATGCAGGGAACTCTTGACTCCGTTCCCAGCTAGACAGATTACAAAATGCCGGATTTAGATTTTTTTGGTTTGATTGTGTATTTGTTTTTGGCTATCTTTGACAGCAATAACACATGGGTTCAGGCAATCAATCGATCGATCAATCGTTTATTTGTTGAATAAGGGAAATTTAAAAGGTCAATAATATGTTATGACTGAATGAAAAAAGCATTTTCTTCTATCCGTATTACTTTTCTATTATGTTGACGTACAATAGGTATTTATGTCAAAATAATAACATTGTTTTTCACTTTCCTTCTGATAACGTAAACAGTTTTATCATAACCAAACACTAGTCTGTGTCATTCTATTGGCAATGGTCGACGCCGAATAATTTTATCGTAATACTCAAGTTTTACGATCAATAAAGTTTGGTGTTCTAAGACCACTTTGCTAAATAGAAAGCTATTTATTTTATGCCTCTCCTAATTCACTATAATGCAAAAGGAAACCCATGATTCTAGTTTCTTCAGAATTTATGATGATATTTGTCAATTTTATGTGTACTTTACCATTTAATTTATAGATACGAAACTAAACTTTGCTGTGTATTTCTTTTATTCAATAAACCAACATACTTAATGACGCTAACAGTACTGCTCATTAAAACATAATGTGTAATTCTAATAGCTAATATCTCCTTAATATTTTATGAAATGGCGTTGCTTGGGCGTAAAACAACATTTTTTGAAGTTGCAACCCAATTGTTTGAATTGTGTCCATGTGCGAGGTAAGTGAACAAAAACAAGTTTGAAATTAAATATTTACGTATATTTTTTCCATTTTATGTCCTTTATAACAACAAATCTTTATGTCAACAGTATCGATTGCAGATATTACAATGTCCTTTACAAGAATCTAGTACACGCAATTATCGTTTCTCGTATTCATTTACAATTTATATTTATCTTCCATAGTTTATCTCAATGATTCTTTACAAAACACAGTGCCATTAAGCAAGCATTTAAATGTAAATTTTAAATTAAAGTGTGTTCAAAACTCTCAAGATGTTATCCGTTTTAAAATGGGAAATCGCTATACAAATAAAGGGAACATTAATGACGGTAACAATCATGTTTTAACGTATTCTTATTCTTTAGCGCATACAATTTAAACATTAAAACTTGAGATATGTGACATTTGCGTAGTGGCCGAAATACTAAAACGTGTCAATTAAAAAAAATACAAACACAATTAACAATCCTCACTAATTATTTGCAACAACTTAAATTAAAAACTATTTAAGTTACATACTATAGATTTGGTACATAAAAATTTCGTTAGACTAACTACAAAATAATCCGCGCTCGCGGGACCAAGCGTAGAGGCGAGCTCGTGGAGTGCACTAAAACACTATGAATATTACAAGTTAGAGATCACAGCTGTCGTGCCCCTCAGGGCGTCACGTCCGTCGATGATATGAGCCGACTGGGAACTACTAGAACACTAACCTATATGTACACATTCTGCAGTCCCGATTGTCCTTTTGGCATGGGCGTTAGTGATCGGCGCCCCCCTTCTTTTGTGCGTGGAGCGCCGACGGTCCTCAAGGATGGAGAGGTCGAGGTCCGAAAAGCGGGTATGACGGGAAGTACGCCGCCAGCGACGGGTGAGGCGGCAGCGGGAACGGGAGCGGCGGCGAAGACACCAGATGAGACGGCTTGCTGTATGGATGGAATCGTGGCGTCAGCGGCGATAGAGGTGGCGTCGGATACGTTCTTTGGAGCAGTGGGTGAGTCCCACTCAACATGGACAAACTCGGGCTAGATTCGCCGCTCGCAGTGTGAGATCTCAGATGCTGCAAGAGTTCTTCGGATGTAGCGAATCTCTTGCCGCAATAGGCAGAATCTCCTGCCATCCAGCTACACACAAAAGGCAGCTGTGAAGCGGCTGCCAACGCAGCTAATTGAGCATGAGCGTACGCTGCTGCGGCAGGGTGACCAGTTGGTAATGGGAATGGTGTTTTAGCGTGATCGCATTGAGAACAACCCGCAGGACATACGGCAGACTTGAGCAAATGTGAGCTTAAAGAGCATCCCGTACAGTAAGGATCTCTGCATATTCCTAAGTCACTTCCAGGTGCCTTCATTCTAGCGTACGCTAAGTAAGGGTTCAAGCCATTTTTAAGGGCATGATGCTGCGCTGCCATCAAGCTACTTGTCATTAGATCCATTGGTAGAGGAAATCCGGTGGGAGGTATTCCACCTAGGAACGCAGATGAAGTTACAGGTACACTTGGTTTGAAGCTAGAATGTTCTTTGGTGTCTACGCTGGACGGTAAAGAGCTTGGCGTGTAGGGTAACTTAGATGACGAACTAATGGAATCAGAATTCGATTTGGCTGGTGTAGGCGAATGTAGAGGGCTGGATCTTTCATCTGATTTCTCAGAAGGAGTTTTGCGATGAGCCGGTGGTGAAGTTCTCTGTGATGAGGAACTCTGATTGCTGCCGCATCGCGCTTGTACCGGCGTAGTAGACGCGCTACCCTTCGAAGAGGGCGTCTTCGAATGAGCGTTAACCGAGGACGATCTGTCCTCGGGCGTTCTAGTCTTTTCTCTCGCAGTCAGGCATGATTCGTAAGGCTTGAAGCTGGGCTTGTTGTCCATGTGCGCAGGTTTCTCGTCGTACTTCTTGCTGGCCTTCTCCGCCGCGGATATCAGCTTCGGGTTGGGGGTGTCGGCGCCGATCGCGCTGCAGGTCTGGGCCAGGAGCGCGAGGGGGCTCTTTTTTGCGTCGAGCTGCAACAAAGAGGTTTACATGAAACGGGTTACTGACGGCACAAAGGCTACGGGGGTGGCGGGGGAGGGTGTCCAATCACGCGGCCGACGCGCCATTATCCGCGCGTCTGGCAGCCGTCGGCCCCGCTTGACATTTCACTCGGCTCCCGCATGATGTAATCTCGCAGTGAAAAGGGCAATTTGTGCCGCTGAATTTGCGGCGCGCCCCGCGCTGTCACGTCTATTATCACGGCGGCGTTAGTTTGAATGAGTATTCGGGGGATGATTTTGTTTTATGTTTATTATGCCATTGTTCAGTGTTTGCGTGCAAATGGCGGCATAACGGGGTCGTTGAGTGCAAAGATTTATTTGAATATGCTAAGATAAAGGGTAATTGAATTTTCTTAGTTAATAAGATTCTTATTAGAATGGGGGGTTAGTATTAAATACCAAAGCATCTACGGTGAAAATAAGTTTTCTTTTAATATACTGTTTAGGTAATTGTAAATATTGTTTTATTAGAATATATTTTTATTGTTCCAAAAAAATATATATTTTCCCCATCTAAGATTATAATACCAGCATTAACAATTTTGGAATGAAAAGCAAACAGAAGTAACATTGTTTGCATAGATTTTTTTCCCTTAGACTACTAGGACATGTCGATGCTCTGAAATCTGAGTATACTAAAAACAATAAAGTGGACCAGCTTTTTAGCAGCGTAAGCGGTTGACGTAAAAATAATATATTCGAGCTTCTGTGACATATTAAAGTGACAGTGACATATTAAATCCTATGACAGTGTGACATATTAAAGTGACATCTTTGAAATAATCGTATCAATGCCTTTTATCCATTAACAAAAATACAGTTTACTAGAATATAGTGAAATGGTTTGTAACGTGGTTTAAAACGAAATTTATAGTGAGATTTTGGATCTAGAACATAGAATTGAATAAGTCGGTTTTAAAAATAATGGCAATTCAAATTTATAACATTCTTCTTAATTGATAAAATCAAGTATAATTAACATAAATATCATCCTTTAAATAAATATTTATACATGAACATCCTGCACCGTTTCTAAAGATTATCATAAATTTTCGAGCTCAGAATTTCTAACGTTTCCTTTATCCGTCAATTTATATTCAAAATGATAAATCTTAATTAAATGTGACATGTGGGCATAATTAACAATAAATTATGCATATCTCAAATGTCGCACTAAATAATATAGAAGATATTTTGAAAACAGAATTAATTTTATTTATAAAAACTTTCATTTAAAACTTTTCTTCAATACTTTATGCATTTCAAATGGTCAATGAAAATATAGTCCACGTAATGGTAAATGATAGAATCAGTACCTAATAATGGGATAGATCCTATAGATCCCTAGGTCGACGTCTACTAAAAATATTTCCTATATACATATATCCTTGTAGACTACAAATATAAGCACAGGCTATTGACTATGATACATTATTAAAAGTTATATGTAACAATGTCAAAAGTTGTAAGTAAAGTAAGTTGTAAAGACAGCAGTATATCAATTCTTGTACGTAACCTCAAATATGGCGTTGAATGAGCCTATTGCTATTGCTTAGGCGCTATTGGTATTTTTTATAGGATATGTAAAGGAATATGAATTTATACCCGACAACAAAATTATTAGAGATAAAAACTAATCTGAAGTTAACTTAAGTTAGGATTCTCAGATTATTTAAGGTTTATTTGCAGAAGCGATCAATTTAAATAAGGTTGGACTATGCTCGTTTGTGACACGATTTGCTACTTTAAAAGAGGATCTTTTTGAGTTATATTGTCAGATATTTTGGTAAGAAAGCAATTTCTTATTCGAATCATATTTAATCTCTAATTTATGCGTTATACTATTTTATATTCATCGCCAGACGATAATTTTCTATCAATGTATATTGAGGGTAATCTAGAGAGTATACTGATCAGTACCGCCTTGCATTGTTTCAGATTATCATGTACAGTAGTGATAATAATGGTTTGATAAAGTAATAAATAATGAAGACCGTCGTAAACCAAAATTCGCAAAAACATTAACTAACGTACTTTAAACCGGAAAAGCGTATGAACATTAGTTAGATGAGGTCTGCTCCACTTGCTTTTTAAAACCTGCCAGTTCCTGACATATTGCCATTAAAGATCGGTTATTTTATAATTAAATCACAAGTAAATAATAGTTTCACATGTCATCAACGACAATTAGATTTATCAGCTGCTCTATCAATGATTAGCTATGCCCTTTCTGTGTATTTGTTTTTAAGTACTCATAATCTTGCGTCGTCCGTAAATTGTAACTGATGCCTTTGTAGCTAAGCTTCATCAGGGGACTTTGTAGCTAAGCTTCTTCAATGCCTTGATTACTTTTATTACTTCAGAGGATTCCTAACATCTGGATCTTGAATTGTTTTCATTAGATAGAAGTAGGCAAGTAGTACGTACGGGATACCTCGCGAGAATGGATAATTTGAAATCATCTGACTCCGATTTGTCACGAATCCGTAAATTAATTAAGCAGCAATTTGCACTGGATTAAATTCGTATGGTTCAGTATGAAACAAGACTTCCCATAAACAGAATTGCATTCAAGAGTCATAAAAATTTAACATGAAACTAATTAGGTACGAAAGATTACACATAAACTATCCTTTCTGACGACATGTTAATAAACGCACAATAAAAAGACAAGACAAATGATTCAATTTAAATTACATTAAAAAAATAAATTATCCTTAAATAATAACTTTCATGATTGCAATTTTAATAATTAATTTTTATTAAATGTAATTATTTTTAAATTATTGCGTAAATAAATTCTTAATCTGTTCGTCGGGCGTTAAATTTAAATGAAGTGAAATTTAATTTTTATTTTAGTAAAGAGTACAATAGTTAACGTTGTTAACTATTGTACTCTTTACTTTATTGCATAAACATTATTCAAATGTTAATGTTAATTAAGTATGAGTATTGTAATAATAGCACTGTTTTCTACTTTCATAATTAATGTATCTGTGCGTTAACTTCCTCATCCATTAGTGTCATTGCACAACGCAATAAAACTATTATTAAATAAGTTTTACATTTTAAAAATGTAAATGAGATGTCAGTGAATTATTAAAATAACAGCAATAAATATTTAATGTAAAACATTATAATTTCAGCAATTTGGCGTCGAGACTTGGCTAATTTAATTTATCATTATGTCAAAAGTTATAAATATTTCATAGCGGAGGTACTTGTTTCTCCGATACCGTATAACGAATGAAGCGGAGTTGAGCGAGGAAATGGAACGCAAATTAGAACTATGACAGAACCCATCCGCCTGTCAGTTATTAAGATGTCACAACTACGAAGATTATTTATAGACAAAATATGTTTATATTTCGCGTTTTTTAATAGTTTTCATATCTTTGCAACTTACTGTCGAACTAGCAAATTTACTATAACTCTAATATTTAATATTAGGGGTGTAGTAAATTAGTTTTATCAAAATATAGATAACAATGATCGCAAGTCGTAAACCCGACCGCGGTCTAACTGCGAAGTTGGATAATCTCGTTGCCATCAATCATTTCAAATTGAATGTCTTCCTTGAAAAAATATTACGTGTTTTATGTGTCCATTTATCATTTGTGTAATTTATTCACTTTAATATTAATTCCTTCGCTTACATATCATTAGACAGTTTCGTAAATATTCCTTTTAAGTTTTATTTATTCGTGTCTTAAAAGTTTATTGGTTTTATTACAAAATTTTGATTAAATTTAATGTTAATAACCATTCAATTTGCATAAAATTGCTGTATTTTACATGGGAATAGGTGTTAGACTCTTTCATTAATTTAATGGCACTATAAATTTTAAATGTTTAAATTAAATAATAATGTAATTTGAGATATACTATAAAACGTTAACATTACATTTTTATGATAATACGGAAGGTAATATTCGGATTAAATATAAAATGTGACAAATTTATTTGTTTTCATAGAAACAATACGATAAAATGATAATTCTTGTCTGACCGCTGACGGCCTAACAAAAAAATGGGTATATTTACATTATTTACACAAAATATATGTTTCTTTTTTTATAACATTAGATGCAGCGACAGATTTTTCTTATTTTCCAAAACAAAGTAAGTTTTAGTTGGCAAATTAACAACAAAATTTATTATACAACTTGTACAGAATATATCGAATAGTAAAAGAAAAGCCTTTTAAATATTCAGCGCTCCAATTTCCCGAAAGAGTGAACTTGAACACTTTACCCGCGGGCGCTGTAAGGTGTTTTACATACTTGCGAACTTACCGTGGTCGGCAGGGGCGACAGGTAATCCGGTCGCAGATACTGGTTGCTGGACGTGAGCATATTGCTCCACAGAACGTTGTCTCTCTCCAGTTTAGATATCGGTCACACACAATCACTTCGATCCAATCTCCGTGTCAGCACATGATCACTCACTGCGCGAGACGTGTGGCACGCACGGCGGTCGGCGATCAACTGAGCCTTCACGCGTCGCCCCCCCTCTCTGACACGTTGTCACTCGTCGCCGCGCCATTTTTGCATTCTGTGTACTTTGCGGGAGCTTTGCCGTCTTATCCCCACCGCTTTTGACACCCTGTGTTTCGTCTCGCTCGCGCGCGATTACTAGAGCGCTTTCCGCGGCGTTTTGATGAAAGGTTTTATAAAATATGCAGTCGGAGTCAAAGGCGATGCGACGACAGAGATGCATAGCTGGGGAAATTGAATGGCCACGGAGCGAGTAAGCGACGGCTCAGTAATAATTTAGTTTTAACGTCATCTTTCTGAAGGTTTGCCTCTATTCGCGTTGACGTTGGCTTTTCTAAACTGGAACTTTCTCAGTTTTAATTGGTTTGAGCGATCGACATTGGAATTGTGAAGTCGCTTTAAAGTTGGGATTGTGATAAAGCGGTTTCTATTGAATGGAACGACATTTTAATAATTTCTAATAATATTTACATGGACTGTCATAATGCTTTTGACATTTTGTTATAAAGTCAGTGGGTTTCTGTTAAGAAATTAATCATCGGCTATTTTTAAGATGTATAGGTTTTAAATAACGTGTAATTGCAGTTAATACAAAATGTCTTTTTAGAAGTTCTAATCTAATTCTCAGGAGAATTGATACACTGTATTGTGAGACTATATACTGTTATGACACTTATGACATTATTCTCTGCACAAGATGGGCAGGATGGACTTAGCTTACGGACAGACGTCAATAAAGACTAAACATTAGTTTCGTTTGTTACTTTTATATAAAAATCCATTCATTCCTATTACTTCACCTTTGAAGTGTTTTTATGACACTGTGACATGTTGGAAGCGCTAAATGCGTCGATTATCGCGGCGCGGTGTATGTGGAACTTGGGGCATTCCGGGTATGTGAAGAACGTTGCATTGGAGGTAAGAACGAAATTGCACTTACGTGTTTTGTACATTGTCCGTTAAATAATTAGATTAAAATTATATAATTGTTTTTGTTGTTCTTAAATAATTAATTATCAGATGGTTAAAACATACATATAAAAAAATACAAGGAAAAAAGAGAAACCCACTGAGTTTCTTGCCGGATCTTCTCAGTTGAGGTCGTGCTACCGTAGGCCTATGCAAAATAAAGATATTTCATTTCATTTTATTTCTTTTATTTGAATCGTGTTATTTCTTTTTTCATATATAAATATAAATAGATAATAAATACCTACGTTTTACCTGTTTTTTTCGATGATAGTGTGAAAGTAGCAAACAAGCAGGCTGTCTATCTGAAGGTAAGTGGCAATTGACTTCCATGGACATCAGTAATCAGTCCCTTATAAGACCTGTCTTTCCACAGATACGTTATTTCCCCTGAGGACTAACTTGGAACGCTTGGATGTGAGCGTTTCCCTTATCACATCTTCAAGAACACAGTAGCGCTTAAATCTGATTTTATCATGCAGAAATAGTTGTGGCGTGTCTCGTCCTTCCTTCGATCATATTCAATCCTCAGCCTTCTATCACTTTCTTCGGATAAGTTAAAAATTAAATCTCTACCATGGCTCTATCATGACGTCACACTAGGCGGAGAGTGTGCACGGGTCTTAAGACATTCGGAAAAGCATCGTATGCGACTGTTGTCGGGCGACTGCGATTCGTTTGAACATTGTTAAGAGAATATCGTCAAGGCAATTAATGTAAAAACTTTGGTGACATTCGCGGTATTCTGTGCTGCGCCTTTAGGTATCTATTAAAACTGGGGTCGATTATATGTTAGCGGGTTTTCGGTACCTATATTTCCTCGCTGTGTTTATATTAATAATATTTATTAATAATGTCACCGTATTCTGTATATCGTCGCTTATATAACAATACCGCGCAAGTGATATTTGATAACTTTTCCTTAGAGACAAGAAGCTGTATTTTTTTCTCTGATGACTTTCATACAAAATATACAGTTATAATACTGCGCAGGTGATATTTAGTAACCTTTCAGGAGACACTAAAATCTGTATATTTTGTCTGAAGGATTTCATATAAAATACAGTTCTTTTGGCTTTCCTCAAAATTTACCAATGACTCAAATATCACTTGCGCGGTATAATTTACAAGCGACGATATGTGGCGTGTTTACTTACTGTTAGTTTGTTTTTAGTTTGTTTGTTAGGTTTTAGAACATAATGGTGTTTACGGCGACTATATTTCTACCCCTGTCTTTGTCTAAGGTATAAAAACAGTATCAAGCGATACATGGAAAATTAAATGTGCATTTAATATTTTTAAGTTAATAATAATACTATGTTTACACAATATAATTCAAGCTCTATATTTAATTCAGTTTAAATATACATAGGTACTAATCCATACCTTTTCCCATACCGCCTGAGGTAGAGTATAGTGTACTCTATTATTGTTATAAAACATGTATCCATACCTATATTCAAGCAAATAAATAAATACTGTAATCTGTTGTACAATGTTCTATGTTTGTCCAAAGACTCCAACCTATTTGATATTTAGGTTTCATCCACTACTAATTAAGAAATAAATCAAACAAACATAGTGTGATGCTATATAACCTTCCTCAATAAATTGACTATTCAATACAAAAACAATTTTTAAATTCAAACCAGTTGTTCCTGAGATTAGCGCGTTCAACTAAACAAACTCTACTGCTTTATAATATTAGTATAGATAGTATAGATGACAATTATATCCGTGGAGCATTACCATACACACAAATAAAGACGGACACACAATAACCCAAAATAGATCTCAAAATTAACATTTAAATTACTTCCTTACCTGGATAAGAACCTGAAACCTTCTGCATATCAAACCGGTGCCCGCTCTGCCACGCAGTTCATCAATAATATACATGCCTTATCTGCGCCGGAAACAGACCAGCCTATAAATAGACCCTAAGGTGCAATTACGTAATCAACACAGGTAGAGGTTTGTTTTGCTTTTCAATTTCGGGAATCTTTATGGGGTCTTTGTATGAGACCACCGGCGGTGCAAGGGTAAAAAACGCACTTTCATTGTTTACTCTACCAACAGAATGGTAGAGTCATGGTAGAGTTAAGCCGATACGTATTCCAAACGATTTTCTGTTTTATGTCCCATATTTTAAGAATCGGCAAGATTTTGAAAAATATCGCAGTTGAAAAGTCATCGCAATTTCTATAATCTCTCCCTTCGTTGTATTGTTAAGTCATTTCGTTTTTGTTTTATAGCCAAAACCTTTTTGAGCTTATCTTTTAAGTATGAATGGAGATTATTTTAAATTTTAAGTTTCATTTTTTAACATTGTTCCTATAGATTATTGTTCATTGTTATTTTTTTAAACATTTTTACAATATAGATAAAATGTCATTGTTATCTTTTTATCTTTTTAAGATTTAAGGAAATCTTAAAAAGGTTAATCACTTAATGTTCTAACAATAGTTTTAACAGTTGGTAAATCACAACAATTGTTTAAAGAAAGGTAGAATGGTTGAGTGTAATGAGCTTTTAAGTCTTTTTAAGCTTTCGTTCCATTGAAATATATTAACAGATTAGTTATTTAATCTTAATAAATTATCCTTTTAAAAATGTATATTTTTTATTTGTCATGTGATAAGAAGTTCGAATTTTTAATTTTGTTAGTTTTTAGTTGCCTTTATATAAACTTGTTAATTTATTTATTGCTTGTATATAAATTTAATAATACAGATGTATTGTGTGTGTAAAATATAGAGAGAGAAAATATAAAAAATAAATAATAATATAAATATTTTGAGCTAGGCTGAAGAGACCACTAATTTTTTTTTTGTAGTAAGAGCAGTGTTATACGCTGTTGTGTTCTTGTCTGAAGGATGTGGTAAGGCATATATAAAAACAAACAAACACGAGGCATTCCAACTTAGTCCTCAAGAGGAGTGATGGATGTGTGACTCTGATCATGATCTGATCTGACCTGGGGTTGATTAACATGTCCATGGGCGTCTGTGGCCACTTGCCATCGGATGGACTACATGCTGCTACTTTTATATAATAAAAAAAACATAGAATATAAAGGTGACAGTAGTTGAAAAATCATCTACACGAGCATGGACGTAACTGGCCATTGCTGCACGTTGATTTTTGTAATCAACCCCAGATAAGATAAGAATCTCAGCTGACGTCGGTCATAGATGCCTTGCTACCCCTAGGATTAAATTGGAATACCTTGGATAAGTGTCTCCCTTGAAACCAAAGCACAGATCCGCTTAACACTGCTGTTATTAGGCAGAAATAGCTGTTGCGTTGGTAACTCCGGAGTTGAACCACAAAAGGTTCTACAAAAATTGCTTAATACCTTACCTTAGGGAAATTGTTATGTATCTGTGATCAGCTTAACGTTCCTGTTAGGTTTTTTTTATGTATGTACCAAGCGACAAGGCAGACGGGCTACCTGGTGGAAAGTAGTCACTGTCGCCTATGGATACTGGCAACACCAGTGGAGTCACCAATGCATCGCCGGATTTGAAGGGGAGCTCTTATTGCACCTTTCTTGAAGAGCCCCATGTCATAGCGTTCCGGCAACACCTTAGGAGGAAGCTCATTCCACATTTTGCACGTTCGTGGTTCGATTAAGGGTCAATAAGACAGATCAGTTCAAGGGCTACTGAGTAAACCAGGTGGAACTTGGCTACTAACGAGATCAAATCTTGACCCAGCGGGCAGCCAGACGGCTTGCTTCACGCGGTAATCGACATGTTTCGTGTAGGGCTGTACATAGAATTTTAATGAGCTATATTTTTTACTGCTAAATTAAAGGTATGTTTACTTTTCATATTTCTTCTGTGTACGAACATATTGTGCGTTTAGATGTGTTTTAAGAAAGAAAAAAATGTATTTTAGCGTAGTTAGTGATTTTGAGTTGATTGCTCCGAAGCTTTATAGAAATTTTATCTATTTAACTTATTTTTAACACAAGACAGAAAATAAATAAATAAATGTCAGTTGGCTTATCCAAGATTTTTAAAACAAAATGGATGTAAGAAAGGAGTTTGTGGACAATTTTTATTGTTATCAACGGCACATTTCGCTCTTAGATATGTATAACCTTGAAATAGGACAGATATTTTATTTGAAGTCAACTTCTTATGCCACCTTATTTTATATGATTCGACCATCTTAGTCCTCAGAAGTAACAACGCATCTGTGATTGACTACAGAGAGAGCTTGTTATATACGAAGATGTCCATCAGTAGCCGGGATCATTTACCATCAGGTGGACTGTATATTGCTGAATGCTCGTTTGCTATTTTTACTGTTGCTGGATGCTCGATTATAAATTAAATGTTGATTGTCATTAAAAATAAATCCGTAAAAAACCTAGTATTAAAATTTTAATTCTAAACGATAGCTAAGTGTCACTTAAAATAAACTGCATAAAATGAGATGTAATAGAATATACTTTAATATATATATTTTATATTTTTTTTATTAACTATATTTTATTTACAAAATTACCTTGCAGTGGCAACCCTATGAGATCAAACGCGCCGCGCTGTCACGCGCCCGCTACCGGCGCGGGAACCAATTGGACGCGATGAGATGAGATTTTCAATAATTCCGCCGTCATCGAGACGTGCCCATGATTCCATACATACGCTCGGTTGAACATTAATTTTCGAGCGAAAAGGTTATTTTTTACTTAAATCGAATATTATGTACAGCTATTTTATAATATGGAAGCAAACCAGCATGCCGTCCTCCGGATGGTAAGTGCCACAGTGTCCATGGACATGAAAATCAATAGAAGGTTTGCATTTATTTAAATCTGTGATATTTGATTATTCTGTGTGTGATATTTAATCTCAAGTCCTATTACAAAAAAGAAACTAAATACTTGAGTATGTATATTAATAAATAGGTGTGCTACGCGGTTTCAGCCGCTGCTAAATAAGAAAAAAAAAACAAACAAACATAGCGTGATGTTATATAACACGCACGTTTTCTACACTCATAGACCCGCACTAGGATTTTCTCATGTGTCGCAGGTGCCATGGACACACAAAGACGAATACACAAACATCCAGACCCAGAACAGAAATTTAAATTCATCATTCAAATGCCAGTCTGGCCGGGGATCGAACCCGGAACCCATTGCGCGTCAGACCGGTATGGTGACCGATCCGCTAAGCGTGTCGTATATAGGGGGAAAGTGCTATGAATGGGACAAGTTTAGAAAGGGACAAATTGAATTTACCGCCCTAGGAATTGAATA
>DWLI01002067.1:0-13917 GCA_018249915.1 Cecropterus dorantes dorantes | reverse complement strand
AAAAGTACTTGTTTATTTTTTTATTTAAATAATATGTCTTCATAATATATTTTGCCGATATGTGCCTACTTAATATGCATATAGCACAAACAGATAAGTTACTACAGAACACAAAATAACAATCTATACTAATATAATATCTATACTAATATTATAAAGCAGTAGAGTGACTTTTTATAGAGGTGCAATAAATAAATAAATAAATAAATAAATAAATAATAAATAGTTTGTTTGATTGAACGCACTAATCTCAGGAACTACTGCTTCGAATTTAACAATTCTTTTGTGTTGAATAGTAAATTTATCGAGGAAGGCTATCGTATATAACATGCTTTGTTCGTTTTTTATGTAGTAGCGGGTAAAAAGGCGAGGCACAGCTAGTTAAACGTATAATGTGAATAAGTATATTAGTAAAATTACTTTTTACTTTTGTATAAGTAATCACAACCTCTTCAGATCTTACGCACTTCCATCTTTTGAAACAAAAGAATAACAAACAAAAAACTTTTTATACCAAACGAATCTTTATTCAAAACCGAAACTGGCACTTTCTCCGCAGTTCCATCCCACCGCACGTTCAGCGCAACAAATCTAATAAAGCCAGTGTAGCACCTACCCACTGTCGGATAAATCCCGGCTCGTGTGCGCATTACGAATAAATTGAAACTAAATCCGCCAATAAACAACCCGTTAGTTTTGTTTCGTACGCTGTTGCCAGTGTCTGGTTCACACCGATGCTAGTAAGGATCTGTGTAAAGCGACGCTGACGAGACGCGGATAAATATAGGATAGGGATATTTAACGCTTTAACGCTTCCTGTACACCACGCTAGGACTTTTCCTGTGTCATGGGTATCATGAACATACAAAAAGACGAATACAGATTTCTAAATTCATCATTCTCGATCTTCAGGATACATACCCTAAGTTCGATTTGTTTGCGTATGAATGGTCGGAAATATTGTTTATACCGTAATATATAAATAAATAAATACTAGTAAATCATTTACATATCTGTCGGCCGGGGATCGAACTCAGACTACGTGTCAGACCAGCATGGTGACCGATACGGTACGAGTCGTCAAAATTGATGTCTTACCTTCAGTCTTATCCTCAAACCATTTCTATCCTATTGCTGAATACAAATTAGAGCAAGGATTATTACGCTGGTCCATTGCTGCTTAGTAGACTTTATCTTGAAAATTACTTAAAGGACTCTCGGCACGTTAGTTTACACAGTTAAAACAAATCACAATTAAATTCTGATACACAATTATTCAAAGAAATGTCAGAGGTTAGTAAAATGAGATCGGACTCCGGACCCCAGGGTGTGGCAGGCTAAATTTAAATTCACCATGATATTATTGTTTTTCTTACTTAAACTGAATTAAGAAGGTGGCGTATCAAAAAGGATATTTGCGACAATATCTCAAAGCTCGGTAAACTAACCGCTAGCGTTTGTTTGACTTGGTTCAGCATTGGGCAATTTTTCGCATTTGCTTTCGACGATCACGATTGCAGCACAGAGCGATTAGAGCCCTAAATAATAGAATCGACAGAATGTTCACGAAATAACAATTGACAAGTCCAAAGTTTCAGCACCAAAAATACAAATCATCCGCTCTCCGCTCCCGCGCAAGTTTTGCTTCAGTTTGGACAGAGGTAACATAAGTACCATACAGTACCTTTTACAGACTGGTTGTTGTGCTTTGGAACGTTTTAAAAGCCGCTTTTGAAACCCTAAAGTAATTATCCTAAACTTTACTACCCAGCTGTGATTGCTAAAACAATATTCTGTTTGTAGATACTTTAATTTGATTTTGTGCCACATACACGTAGTTATACCTATAAACTATTCAATTTCATGCATTTAGGTTTTATATTCATAACATCTAAAGTTCAGGAGTCTTGCCTACAGAAATAATTAATTTTAGTATTTTATAAACCATATCTATATACTCAATTATGAGATCTATTTTACTGAAAATTTCATCAAAGTTAAGTTTTACCTATTAATTTTGTTAATTTAACACGAAATAAAAATCAGATAATGTCTTGGGGGCGGCAAGATCTGCTTTTTATTTGTGGTGACGAAAGAACAACTTCATATTAAAAATAGGTATACAGTACCTGTCCCGTCGAAGAATAGTACTATTTCTATCATCTTTTTATACTACAAACGTGGGTGCAAAATATGTATATGTAGCAAAGTGCCCACTGACACCCATCACGTTCTGTAAATAGCTTTAATTATTTTAAAAAGATGCTTTGTTTACTACTGTTAGGGTTACCGTACACAAAGGCTAAAAACGAGACCTTATTACAGAGACTTCACTGATCGTCTGTCCGTCTGCCTATCGCCGAGCTGTATCACATGAACCATGATAGTTAGACATTTAAAATTTTTACATGGTGATGTATTTCTGATTCCGAACAAATACTGAAAACAGAAATGCTATGTAGTCAATTAAGACCCTGAATATTACTAATCAAAACAAATACGGCTAGTCCCAGCTTACCAGACAGTTGTAATATAATTAAATTTTTATTCAATTCAATTTTCTGTCCGGTGGCACTTGCAAAAAACTTTACGACGAAAATTTCTGGGACTGGCAAAGTTTCCGAAGTGCATGAAATTAAAAAGAAATGCCATTGAAATTGGTTGGTGGGCTCGGGTGAAGTTTTCCCATAACATGCAAATGGGGGAAGTTCTGGCTAATTGGCGCGACACAGCCGCCGCCACGCCGACCGACAGTTAATTAAATCTTAGCCGATACTTAAATACCTACCTATATATACCTATAGTAAAGATTACCGTTTTTTTTTCGTCTATAAATATTATATAAAACTCTTCCGTTACTGAGTGACTGACGAACAGCCGAAACTACTGAGCGTAGAAAGTTGAAATTTAGTATGAAGATTCCTTAGGGAGTGTAGAGGAGCACTTAGAGAGGATTTTTGGAAATTCCACTCTGAAGGGGTGAAAAGAGTGAAAAACTTATATGAAAGTTCTACACCATTGAAGTTAGGGACTTGAAAATTTAGATTTTAGTAGGCTATATACCATCACGCTATGTTTGTTTGTTGGTTTGGTTTTTTTTATGTAGTAGCTGATGAAACCGCGAGTCACAGCTAGTCCTTTATAAGATGGACTCTACACCACACAATCAAATAATTTCAGTATATGAACTACTAAACTCCGCACAGAATTTGTTAGCTAATGATAATAATTTTAATCTGGGCTTCTACTTTTTTCACATCTAAAAACTTGACCTAAATAAAAAGCATAAAAAGTATATAAATTCACATAATAAAAGTAAAAGTAGGTACCTGATTTAATTTTTTTTTACAATAAAGTAAAGAAATTTCCGAACCGTTTTTATCTAACCAATTTTAAAACACTGTTCTTTTTTTTACGAACCCCTTAACACTTACACGTTTTTACACGTTTTCTACGCTCATAACCCCGCACTAGGATCTTCTACCGTGTCACGGGTGTCATGGATACACAAAGACGAATACACAAACATGCAGACCCAGAAAATAATTCTAAATTCATCATTCAGATGTCTGTCTGGCCGGGAATCGAACCCGGAACCCACTGCGCGTCAGACCGGTATAGTGACTGCTCCGCCACACGGGTCGTCACTTAACTAGCGAGTTTAACAACGCTACGCGCATTGCGCGTGTCTACTCGTCGCCGCGTCCGCACCAGTACCCTTTGGAAATTTTAATGTTTATTTTAAAACAATCATTGATTAAGGTTTTGTCCATACGTTGAAATGTATACTCCACATTTTTGTCATTTTCGGTCATACCTTGCAATGTACTTTGGAAACTTTATTATGTTCCCTTAAAACAATTATACGATGGTGGCATAATAAACTTGTACTAAGGGTTACCGCTCGGCTTGAAACATTTGCTTGGTGCTACAAGCCACAACTTTGAGCAAATTGTCGTTTTTCTACAATTTGCAGCAAGATTACGTGACCATTCGTGCCATTGGTAAAATTGGTGCACCAGTACGTGCATCGATTTTAGCGTACTCCTTAAAGTTTGTTTCAATATTTGACTTTGTCGGCGCCACCGACTCTCTTTTACTACATTACATCAGTGTTATAGGCTGCATTATAATTTAATGGATGTAATATGAGAAATACTAATATATGTTCCAACTTGATCTTTGAAGCTTCAACGCATTTGTAATTTACTTTATAGTCTTATCATACTTGGAATTGATTACCAAATTTAATACTTATAGTTAACGTATTTATATCGAAAGGGCAAACAGGAATAAAATTAAAACGACAGAATTAATCAGCAGTAATATTTTAAATTGCTTTGAATCACAATTTTGTAGTGTTTATAGATTATAATAATTACAAAGGAAGATTATTTTTGTCAAAGTACACAGTATCCAGTAAATGTCTCATATTCTCATGTCCTTACTTTAGATTGTTGAATTATATACATACAATTGATTATTCAATACATTAAAATTAAATTTTGAATTATTCAAAATATTATTCAAAATTTAATTGGCACGACCGTACCAATTTTTTAATAAAAGTCAATTACAATAAAATACAATGCAGAGAAATATAATTTAATCTACAACAAAACAAATAATTCGTGATTTCAATATAACATTTAAAATAAATTGAGACTACGGACGAAGAATACTTTCACAATATTTCTAAGAGAAAATAATTCATAATCCCTGTATTAAAATAAATTCTAAGTAACATTTTTCAGTTAAAACATGTAACAATAACATTATTAAATTAATGTAAGTTTTCGTGTTCCAATTTAATGGTTTATTTGCAAACAAAACAAAGTGTTGTAACATAATTATATTTATACAAAAGTAATTTTACATTAAATTATGTTTATTCATTAATAATTGGTTAATTCATTTTAATTCAATTAATAATGGAATGCGTGTATACAAGCTTTAAAAGCAAACATTTTTGCTTTTTGAAGTTAAATATATGAATTGGAACTAAAGTGATTTAAAGTGATTCACTATATATTATGGAGCGACCAGCGATTAATTAATTTATCGCCGAAAGATTAACTTACGTATTTTCATTGTCTTGTAAGCTAAGAAAAAACAAACAATTTATGATTTTATGCTACTATTATCGCGGAATTGATACATATTAATATATTACGGGTACTCACGATATGCGGATTTTTATTTTTTTTGCCGATATTTCGACAAAATACTGCATATCTTGGTTTCGATACTCGCCGTGACCATGATCCATGTAACTAGGTCGAAATATCGGCAAAAAGAAATTAAAAATCCGCATATCGTGAGTCCCCTTAAAATATAAATATGTATCATATAATTTAATGAATATGTTTATAACCCTTAAGACTCAATCACAGTGATGGCTCGTTAGTTTTGAAGACTCACTTTCCATCTTAATCTTTACGGTCTGCCATGCAATGAATACGTATACGTATGTGTATACGTATGCATATGTCCAGGTGGATATATAAAGAACATACTCGTATATCGTACATCTTGTTACAATGAACATACACGTCTTCGTGTCTATTACATCCAAAGCACTGGGAATCCATATTTATCAAACACAATGTCTATCCGAGTGCTACGAAACATTCGCTTAAAGCGTCATTTGCTTGACGCTACAAGCGTCAGTATTGAGCGTTAAAACAATATACAAACATATACGTCCAATCTTATCACGGCCACTACAGTTATCCCTACAAGTTGTTATTTTTGCTGATATTCGCTCAACGCTTACAATGCCAAGCGAATGTTTTGTTGAACTGTTTACTTTATCACTGAAGAAATTGTACATTTTAGTTCATACATATTGAAAACCTCATTTCAACATGTTTTCGTCTTGGACTAATCGTGATTTCTCAGAACTCTGAATGTTTCTTAAAGTTATATCTATTTTTTTTCCTCTTGACGACTGTCGAAGATGAATCGAGTATCTGTTTAAGATAGATTAAGCATAGGAAAATGTCAATATATATGGCAAATATGAATAAAACGATATAATTTAGTGACTTACTTATTTACACTAGTACATATTTCAACAACACAAAGATCAAAGGACTTCATACACAGACAGACTCCCTAAAATTGGTGTTAGAAACCTTGAAACTGGCAGTAACTCCCTTACTTTCTCTATCATAAAGAGAAATTAGATATAATAACGATTACAATTGCGTACAAAGAAACAAACGTTATCATTTTATATTTAGAAATAAATATCATAAAATTCGCTATCAAATACGTATACGCTAATATATATAAATATACTATATGTATGTATATATATAAAATGTTTGAAGCGAAATTCTACAAGTCCAGTGGAATTGTAATGGTTGTTTTATTTGTATCAAATTGTAACTAAAGCTCCGGTTTTTATTCCAAATTTTATTTCGATTTTTCACTTGGCAGCTTTCTTTAGTCTAGTGAAGCCTTAATTTTTAATATGCACTTATTTCTTCATCATTTAAAATTACAAAAAATCTATTTTTTGATTTTACTCGGTGAAGACTACTACTGAACAAAAAAGTAGGTTACTAAATAGTTACTACTAGTAAACTTTTAGTAGTAGTTTTAGTAACCTAAACCTATTTTTTTATTTAATAACACTACCGAGTACAAAATAACAATGTGAAATATGGAATAACATGGTGAACTATGACCTCAAATGATAAGAGATCGGTACTCGACAAGGGGCGGGTATGTGTTTGTAAGCATATATGCTTATTTGTAGCACTCGTTCAAATAAAACTATCAATCTTGAGGGACTTATAAATGTTTTAGGGTTTGTTTATATTTTTGTTATCATATCACATCACCATTTCGCATTGTATTGCGTTATGTCGTTGGTTGTCTAACGATGTCGTAGCCCTTATAATGTTACTAAGATTGGTATGTAGAGTATTACAGTGAAGTGAAGTGAAGTCAATTGTAGTGTATTGTCCTGTCGTATCGTGTCGTGTTGTGTCGTGTCGTATCGTGTTGTGTCGTGTCGTTTCATCTTGTTTCTTGTATTGTATCGCGTAGTCTAGTATCATTTCATGTCTATTCATATGTTATCGCTTTGCATAGGGTAGTGTAAACTTCAATATCGATTAAATGCCAAATAAAACAACATTACAAGTACCCCAAACTATCAGCATAAGAAAGACAAAAAAAGGATCTAGCGTTTCAAAAAGTTGAAAAAAATGGAATCTTCCAATACGTTATAATATCTAAGTGATATGCAATATTATATTTTAGGCAGGCTCCTTTTACAAAAAAAAAATAACTCTTATATACACAGAATAATGATTTACCAAGATATAAATAAAATTATTATTCTTAAAACACTGTTAAATTATTTAAAAAATTTTTATCTTACTAACATAATTACTATACAAATATTAAACGTAAAAAAATGGCCAGAAAAAACAGTTGAAAACAACATACAAAAAGTATATTGAAATATATGTAATATTTTTCATTAATATAACTTTTTTACCAAAACGTTATCATTACAATTTTGTATATAACAACTTAGTAAATCACCATTCCATTAGAAGTACAAGCAAGCTACAGCGAAACAAGTATAATATAGCTATAAAAAACAATAAAAGTACTTGATTTATACAATATTGCTATGCTAGTCTAGAAACAATACAATAATTATTATAATAAGATGACTCAAATCAACGTTTTTGCCATTTTTATCACATTATGTAAAATAATCCGCCTTTGGCGCATATAAAACAGAATATTCATTATAATATACACGATTCCATCATAAGTGTTCAGACGAAGTTTTGTCAAGAAATTAATATGTAATTTATAATTAATTCCAAACTACTAATACCTACTAATACGATTCAATAAATTGAGATGTTACAATCGTATTATATTCGTATTATCTGTAATGTTACATTCGACTTCAAAATGTGACATTCGACTTCAAATTACGTATGAGAAAAACTTCGTGAAAACACTAGAAATACGAACCTGTAAAGCCTAAATCGTAGCCAAATCCGAAAATTATTTTTTCATAGTCTCACTCTTACCGCTCTCCAGTACCTTTTAAACTTTTCTAGTCATAATACTTAGCTGTACTTACTAAATACGATTTTAAAATGTGTGAACAAGCTTCTTAATATATAATAATAATAATAAAAAGTATTAGTTAAACTTTTAATTTTAAATTCTATGTATAGATTTCAAGATTTTCTTTTATTTTTTCATATATATATAAGTAGTAATTTATCTAACTATAACTACTTCTAGTGCATTATGTTTTAGCTGTGGTCAATACTAAGGCTCGCCGTAGGATATGTGCTCCTAAATATTATCCAAAAATATATATCTTAAAATAATTATTGCTTACAGAGACGAAAAAATACTTTAAAACAAACACTTTTCATGCATACTCACAAAAATATTATACAATTAAAATTTCCAGTAGAATTATAATAAAATAGGCTAATATCTTGTGGTATAAATAAAATATGAGTATCATACAACAGTTCTCGCACATTCAGTATTTTAGTGAAATCCCATAGCGATGAGAAGTTAGGAGCACACATTACGGTCGCACTAAGAAGCGTTCTATATATTCAACTGTATGTGACGATTGCGTGGATAATAAAATACTCTTTTCCTATAAATTGGAGTAATTTTTACCACAAAAATATTATTGCTTTCAGAGGTTCTGCGTTACCGTTAAAAATATTCTTTTTTTCATTTTTTAGTCCTTATTTTTCTTTTTTTACTCACCTTTCTTTATATTTATTATATCATCGGCGCTCCGGAAGCAATCGTGCACACTATCCAAAAATATATATACATGACCACTAGCTAAACAAACTATCCATTTGGAAAGAAAACGAGAGAATTTTCGTGGAAAATTAATACATCAAAACTTTTTGGCGTAATACATTTCGAAATACTGGTTTCGTACTCGCCAACACTACGTATACATATATAAATATAACATCTTAAAATTAGCAATCCAAAAATATAAAATGTACATGTTGCATACGTGCGCCCTCAGGTGCCCCGTGCCTCGCAAGCGAATCGCGTCTTCCACTACACGTACTTTCAACTTCGACAATGTCTATTTTCGCTTGTAACTGTAATGCGACTTTTGCCATTACGCAACCAGAGGGTGCAAAAGCCGCCACAACTGGACGGTTATTCTCGAACTTCGTCGCGTTACATTCATTATTTTCCTCTTTCAGTCACCGGTTCACGATTAGCGACTTCCGAACATCCAGTCCGCTAAACTATTTCTATCAATCGATATCAACAACATTCGATATTAGATAATGTCTTATTATTAAAATTTCTGAATCGCAAAAAGTCCTATCAAACACTATATACTCGTAGTTGGATATTGAAGTTGCTAATAGCATTCCGGCTTCCACTTTACATATGACAACTCTGGGCCTTTCATATCTTACTAGAAGTAATTAATTGGTGTGGAATGCAGGAATCGAAGATAAAACAAAAGATTCTGTTAAATTGAAAACTTCAAACAAAACTTGAAGTGAACCAATGCCAACCATATCTGTTCTTGAAGTGGAATTTAGTAAATAGTCGAACAAATCAGTGTCATTCAAAGTAAGTGAAGATTCTGATCCACGGCCCTGCACAAGCAAAGCAATCTTAGTCGTTCGAAACTTTTGCTTTATAAAAATACGAATCGAAAATATCTCGACGGCAGCACGTCGTCTTATGGTTAAGCTATGATTACTCCTATCTTAAACTATGAACTATACTTCTACGTTAAAATATCAGAGAATTCAGAAAAAGGGAATATTTAGGTAGTTATTTCTATATTTAAGTGGTGCACAACCTTATTTTTTTCATGAACGCTAGATTAGTATGGCAATTAGCTTTATCGAGAATCTAAAACAAAACGTTAACAACTATCTAACGAACTAAGTTTAGATTTTATTGATAATTCATTAAACATTTCAATAGTTGTTGAAGTAGGAACTAGGGGTGGGGGAATCAAAGATCTAAATAATAGTATAACAAAGTATATCGAAGTCCTTGAAAACAAGTTAACAAGTAAACAATTAAAACTAACATAGATAAACTCAAGCGAAGATTTCATAAGATCGAGGTGTAATCTACAGAAATGTTAGGAGTCCATAGATCGTTTCTATTGATCGTCTAAGGCTTTCATTGCATAGACTAAAAAGATAATTAACCTATTTAGGCTGGAATGAAACCTATACGGTAAACTTTAGACCAATAGTAAAACTAATTATTTTTTTCTTAATTACGATAAAATCTCAAAATACTCACAGCTCGTCGGGTTTATTGTATTATACGCTAGGTGCATCTACTTTATAAGAACAGTGGCTTTTAATAATTTGAATTTGTACTTAACCTACTTACTTTAAACTCCACCGTGGAAATCATGAAGAGTCAATTTTTAAGTTGACTTGATCTCACAACTTGCCAACACAAAATGGAAAGGAACATAAGTTAATTGAATCATGTATCAAGTGCTTCACAATTCGGTACAATTGCGACAGTCAAAAATAATATGTCAATGAGTTACGGATTTAGAAAAGATATTGCCAATATTACTGATAAATCTAGGTAAATTACTTTACATCCAATTTAGAGTTTTCAAAAATATGATTCCAATAAATGCCCTAAACAAATTTCTCAAAAATACGTTATGAAAATATAATACAAATACGATAAAATTTATACTAAATATAACCCTGTCTATGACCTGAAGAGTTTAACGAAAATGAGAATTTAAATCCAAACTCTGAACAAGTCACCTCTAAACCAAACATAAGGAAACGACAAGAGTTAAGTAATAAAATAAAGGAGGGAATAGAAGAGATTGTAGAAGTAAATCTGAACGCAATTTCAAAATAGTTATGAGAGGAAATAGGAAGGTCATTATAGAAACAATGCTAAAATTTCAATATCCAAGGCCTGAGTTATCTCACAACTCCGGGAAACCTGTTTTAAGATTCTGTATTTGGTTTGTTGATGATGGTGTATTAATATGGAATTATATTTTGATAGTGATTAAATAAGGCAGTAGTATGTTGATGTAGGTATAGATCTATAGCTTCTAAGTATAAGTGATCAACTACGAACAAATAGTAACAGGGTACCTAAAACTTAAATATCAGCAACTTAAGATTACATTCCTACGTTTCAAAATTATTCAGGTCCTATTCCAAGACATTCCCCTACTCAACTTTTATTCACTAAACTTTTATATTCCATTACCTTGATCGACATTTGACGGTGTCATTTCCACTGTTTCTTTAACATATCAATTATTTTCGAAATGTGTGTTAGCAACTCCCACATAAATAGCATACGCTTCATACCCCTTATACATTGTGAACCATTAACTTAGGACCTTAAAATAATCTGCAATATCTACCACTGCATTGCTTTGCCCATACTTAGCAGCTACAGATAATTAAAGAGCTAATTCTAATTAGAGTCTTAGGTACATTTTTAAACGAATAACATCAAAACTCGATCGAACTCTATTTTCATACGGATCGTAATGTAAACCTGGGTTGCTATTAGCCTTGTCAGATTCTGCAATGGTGTTTCAGGTCACATTTTAAACAATAGCTCAAGTAGAAGGTCTTCATCGGCATTCATTGGTGATTCAGGTGCTAAGTAGTCAACAATCCTGTAAATAGTTTTTTAATATATTTTTTGTTGTAATATATTAAAGCTCAATAACCTTAATGAATTTAAAGAAGTATAATTAATTAATATAAAATACTAAAATTGGTTGGTTGGGTGGGTGGGTAATTTTTTTCATGTCGTGTCATTTTATGTTTTAGGGTTAATCTTGATTTTGTTACATTTATGAATATTTACGTTTATGTCATAGTCAATTTAATTATCTCTATTAAGAGACTAATAAGAAATTAGCAGAAATATTTTTCTACAATGTCATTCATACCGACATCAGTCAGAGTGCGATCAAACTTTTACGACTTATTAGAGAATATTAACATTTTGTTTTGAGATATGAAATATTAGATATATACCGATTAGGCGTGGGTTGTGTACTGATGGTGGGCAGCAACGAGCTTCGGCGGGCACCCTGGTACAGCCGGGCCACCTTCGCGTTTTCGGCTCGCGCGCTCTGCAACCTGCATGAATTAATCGAACGCATAAACATAATAATACTTCAGCACATCAAATATAAGATTATTAAGAGAAAGACTAATGTTTATATAACTTACGTTTGTTGAAAATTCCTCCCAAGTACTAGCGTAAAATTGAAAAAAAATATATCGGATTAATAACAGAATTTACAATTCACTTAAGCTCTTAAGTACTCGTCGAATAAAGTAAAGTGGCAGAAATACCTTAAGTGCCGAATATTGAACTGATAGATATAACTGAAGTGTTTTCTAACAAAAATTCATTAACGCAAACAAAAGGGTGAATCCCTTTAAAGGGATCATACCCCTCAATGAACACGAATAACATCGAACGTTTCAAATCGAAACCGTTTTAATTACGAACGAACTAAGTAAAGAAACTAAAACGGATCAAGGGAAAAGAAATACTACAGTTAAAATGAAAAGTAATTTAGAGGACTATGAACGAATTGATCAGTGATATTCATCTCTAATTATACAATTCTCCACTATTTGTAATAGAAAATATTTGTAGTTAATACATATTTAAGCAATTTATTAAATATTTTTTAAATTTAAATCTTCTAGAGTGTCGTCTCATTTATTTTGAAACTAGATTAAGTAAAGCCGACTTGGCTCAAGTGAGCGATAAACCAATAGAATTCTATGCAGTCATTTGACTAAACCAACTCCGTCAGAATCGATATTAAAATCTATGGAAACTTCGAGGGGCTGAAAATTCCCTTCCTATTTTGTTTCCTTTTCAATCTTTTTGGGGTCTTCATTATAATATTCGGGTATCGAATAGCATATCAGAGGGTTTTAAGGGTCGCCTTTTGATGAGCAATCAAACTTTACAAATAAATTCGACGATGTGAGAAAGTATTAAAGAAAATATTTGATATCTCAACCAATACTTATTGAAGGCTTCGTTTGCCAAGATTAATTACGGCATCGAATGCCTTTATGGCATATTGAATATTCCATTGTTATAATTTACCCGAAATGTATTTTCCTTCGATTAATATATTGTTTCTTTGTTCTGGGGACGTATTACGGTTCATATATTTCACCTATGTATTAATTACAAGATTATTTTTACGTTGTTAGAAGAATGAACCAATCAACCCTGTGTTCATTTCATTCTATCATTCTCTTTCAGATTTTTATAGTGATTAGCTTAGCAAAAACCATAGGTATATGAATTTATTATTCAATAAAGTACTAGTATTTCTTTTCAAGTAGCAAACGAGCATACAGTCCACCTGACGGTAAGTGATCACCGGCGCCCATAGCTATCTGTAAGCAACTCATATAGAACAGTGGTTCTATATATCGATCACAAATGCATTGCTACTGCCCAAGGATTAAGGTGGTTAGATACAAGTGAGCCGGTAACCACACCCTTCTACCAAAGCGCAAGAACTGCTTCACGCCAGAAATAGGCGTGACGGTGGTACCTCACCATTTAAACTACACTAGTTATCTCACCTGGTAGAACTAGTGCTAACATAGTTCCATTTCTGCTTTGTTTAACACTTAAACTTGTAAAATATCATAAAGCAATATTTAAAATTATTTAAAAAAAATATGAAAAGAAGAATTATTGCAACATGCTATAATAAAAAATACACAAAAATATATAAACAAAGACCAAACGTCAGATGTAGTTATTTTATAAAATAAAATATTTACGACGCTTGGTGTATTTTTTTAATATGTTACGGGTACTCACGATATGCGGTTTTTTGAATTTCTT
>DWLI01002066.1:0-13918 GCA_018249915.1 Cecropterus dorantes dorantes | reverse complement strand
CAATACCGAGTAAGTGATATTTGGTAACTTTTGAGGAGAGACAAAAACTGTTTATTTCGTATGAAATTCTTTAGACAAATTATACAGTTTTATGTCTCTCCTGAAATGTTACCAAATATCACTTGCGCGATATTGTTATAAAAGCGACGATATTTAAAGTAATCAATTAAACAACCAAATCATAACTCCTTCGGCAGAATGCATTTGTAATCATATAATCAACTGTTTCAATACAGTTACAAATATTTTATAAAGTAGGAGTATTTTGCTGTAGAAAACAAAAATATGGTGTAAAAATTATGTAAAAATAAATGTAAAAAAAATAATATGTAAAATTACGACCTTAGAGTCGAAATGTTTAAAAAATTGTCACACTTTGAAATTCTCTGTAAATCATGGTAATATAAACAATATATAAATAGTTAATATAAACAAAATATATTGGCAAGAAAGGAGGAACAAATTGCAAAATACAGAATTAGGTATACATTGTCGTCTCTCTGTGCTCTCTATGGAGACTTCAGTACTACTTAAAGTCTTACAGTTTAAGTCTCACTTTTATATAAGTATTATGAATGTGTTCGATTCAGTTTCTTCTAAGTTGCAATGCAGAAATTGTTACAAGAAATCTATTTACAGTATGTAATGTGCAATTTATGTTCAATAGTTAGGACTCGGGTGGTAACAGGCCACGAATGCAGAGGGAATTAATAACTTAAATAAATTAATTTAAATCTATATTAACGTTAATTAATTAGCGTAGTAGATTCCGCTTCTCATTGTGGACGTCCGAGGTTCGATCCAAGCCGTGCATCCATTGTTTTTTTCGAAGCTATTGTAACACGTGTATGTTAGTCCAAGTTCAAAGCCTATTATGAGAAGAAACTTATTTTCATGATAATACTTTTTCCTTTCTTTCAGATCGTCTTTGTACAGTTACAAGTAAACCTCTTTTCTACAAACTCCAATCTCTTTTAGAGCGTTTGTCTGTGTACATGAATTACCAAGTGAGCTTGAAAATAACTTAATTCAATACACATTGTCGTAGACCGTAGATATCCTGTATCCTCTACATGTTACATATTTAACAACTATGCTGAAGACTCATTTTGAAAAGAGATCCAGTAATAGCAAATGATAAAGAAGTTTTATTTACAACTTTACGTATTATATATACGTTTTAATAAGTTTGTTTTTGGTTCTCGAATCAACTCAAAGTTCGAAGAATTTTATAACATTTCCAGAACAGAACATTCAATAATAAATACTTTAAATAAGTACTTACTTATGATTTTGTAATCCAAACGAAATTGTCACGATGAACCTACGTAAGCTAATGCTACAGCTTTTAGGAGAGCTTTCGAAGATTGTAAATACATGTTTTGGTTTTAATTGCTTAAGTGCTTCTTTTAAAGCTTTTAATTATTATATTTCTTCTATTTATCTTTTAAGTCTAGTAACAAGTACCTAATCGTATGTATGCTGATCGCTGGTAGTGTGCTCACCTCCGATAAAGTGAATTCCAACGTGCACGCCGGATGTTTATCTTATCTTGATAAAATGTAGCGCATTAGATAGCTTTTAAGAAGCTTAAAAAGAGAGATGACAAGCTTATCTATTGGCAGACTACGAATTAGAACCTAACATAGTGTAAGGGGTAGAGTATTTGCGTGTAATAACAGGAGCAATAGGTCTGATAACGAGGCATATCATTACGTGATGGAGGGTAGCATGGTAGGCAGTAGGGCACGCAACGCATGTGGCCCGCCGGCGGGTCGGTGCCGAGGTGCCGACGCATCTGGTGACCGGCGGGGGAAGCGCGGCGGGGGTTAAAATTAGTGACGGAGCGCCACGTGCGCCGCGACCGAGCATCAGTCCGCGCGCAACCACCACACCGAACGCTCGTACCCTTCAACATCAGTGTTTACACCGAAACATACGCTCGTGCGTTCAGATCCGCCGCAGCGGACGGTGACAGTGTTCAGAGAGTGCAACGGTGGCCGGCGCGACGGAGACGGTGCAAGGCATGTTGATGGCGGGCGCTCTGCCGGCCGAGCCCGAAGGGCTGCTGGCTTTAGGCGCTCTGCCCGGCCAGAAGGATACGACGTGGACGAAACTTTTCGTCGGAGGACTCCCGTACCATACGACTGACAAGAGCTTGAGGGAACACTTCGCGGTCTACGGCGACATAGAGGAGGCCGTCGTCATAACGGACAGACAAACCAGCAAGAGTAGGGGATATGGCTTTGTAAGTATTTTTATTTTTAATTAACCAGTAGTTATAGTTTTTAATATTACGATCTATTTTCCTAGATACTCTGTAAAGTTTCAAGTGATTTTCATAACGTTCCGATGGGCGCGTTTATTCAGCTGAATTGACACGTAAACTTGTGTGCGCATACGACTCACGGCGGCTCTGAAACGGCGGCATATCGCACATTTAACCACGTTATCGCACCTCACCGCTACCACAATACATCCAGCCCAATGGAAATACTCATGTTGTATCGCGAAATTACATCTAACACGGAAGTCGTGTGCGCCACGCAGGTGAATATGTGATTTTAAAATGACATCTGATTTTGCAACTGCATCTGTTATTTTCAACAGAAATATGCTGTTTGGATATGTAGATAGAGACTTCGCATTACAGACATAGTCCGAAGATAAATTACAATTTGTCACATTGACGAGATAAAATATATAATGAAAATTAAGTAAAATAGCGTTGACATGAGTCGCGTAATTAAGTTTTATTTATTCACCGATATAATCTACCTACCGACAAACATTCCTATTCGGTAGCTAACGTGTAACGATAACAATAGGGCAAGTTTAATTGTATGGTCGTGTAGCTATTGCCTTTCCTAATAACTGCAATTTCACGACTGAAACTTTTATGTTTATTACTTAGATATACGTAATACGCAGGCGACAATGAACAGATGCATCTTATTGAGAAGTTTTTAACCAATTTCATTCCAGTAAATCTCTTTGAACGTAATAAAGTTTGAGGCTTTTGTGCAGCGTGAGCGGGACTCGTGGGAAATGAATCACAACCCCATTTTCAATTCTGAAGGGTAGGGCTACCCTGAGGGAGGGAAGCTTGTCCCATTGCACCCTCGCCGTGACACCCAAATAGCTGTAATAATCGCAATGCACTATTTGCGACATTTCTAGGGTTACGGTGTAAGCCGAAATTTGCGATCGATTTCTGTACTTAATTATTTATATTAAGAATCAACATGTATGACTTATAAAAGATCGCCTATTAAATATCTAGCTTGTCATTGTGTTGCTAAAAAAAATGCATTACAAAGGTTTAGTTGATGAGTTTTTATTATTTAGAAGTAATTTAAAGAAAAGAAGTTTATTTAAAGTAAATACGAACTGGTATTTTAAAATTTAAATACTTTAGTATGTATATGTGTTTTTTGATCAATTCTAAATGCATTAGCAATGAGCCTCTCAGACGTCCACCGAAGACTACTCTGTATTGATTATTTGTTTATCGACAACAACTTGCAATGACATTTTCCATTAATAGGAGACATTTTAAAATATATTATGAAACATGTTGAGCTGGCTTTTAAATTTGCTTTACATTCTGAGCTTTATGTAAATTGAAATACGGGTAAAATTATCCGTTTGTACTGAAGGCGATTGTGCTAGTTGTTCGGTGGGCAGAAACAGGGTACATCGAGACGTGTTGAAGTACATTTTGAAGACAAAAGACCGTAACCTGATAGTGTGCGGGTGAAACAGCGTACGTGCATCGCGAATAAAACCTAAAAAATACACCTTACTAAGTTTATTTTGTGCTGCATCGATTTTTAGAAAAAATCGTCGATAAAAAATATAGTTGACAAAGTTTATTTTGTGCCGCATCGATTTATAGAAAAAGTGTATCGATAAAAAATACACCTTACTAAGTTTATTTTGTACTGCATCGTCTACAAACATGCATTGATAAAAATACACTTCACATATTTCATTTTCTGCTGTATTGATTAATAGTAAAAAAACATTAATAAAAAATACATTTTACTAAGTTTATTTTGTGTTGCATAATATATTAACGACGCACATTGTAAAATATGCATCGATATAAAATACACCAATCCATAAATCGATGCAATGCAAAATAAAGTTCATTTTGTACTGCATCGATTTATAGAAAAAAAAAACGATTTATAGAAAAAAATATAGATATTCCACATTACATACTAATTGCGCGATATAGAAAAGTTTTATGCCTTGTTAAAAAGTGATACAATTAAGATATTCATATCTCTTCAACACTCTTCATCAACTTTTTTAATACATAAACAGAAAACTCATCATACCAAAATATAGGCTATAGAGTATTTCACAACATAATTGACATATGAATAACAACACATTTGACATGATAATTAGCAAAAAACTTGCTTTAAGCAATGCATACGATGAGAGTTTAAATACGCGACATTTTAAACAATTCGTACTTAAATGTCATATTGGTAGCTTGTGTACACCAACGTTTCTATATTAAATTTTCATGTTGAAAAAGATGACCGCGAATTAATAAAGATTAAAGGCATTAAAGTCAAAAGCGTAAAAATATTTTAAAATGTCCCATTTTTTAAATTCATTGTGGATATATAAATTTAAATCTCATTCTATAAATTATGTTTCGTGTTTTAGTAATGGACTTCCCGACTTTAGTACTTGAACTTTTATTGTCTTCAAACTTGAGGCCTTATACTTCTTTATGGGATTTAGCAAGAAAGTAACTGTCTCACGAACAGATTAAATAATACTTTAGTCTTGTTCTTATTAACGTACATGCGGGTTATCCGGTGATATAATTCAACTCTTTAACTGTTTTATGTGGTCTCCTTTTAAAACTTGTTTCATTTATGTAAACGTTGGGCTAACACAGTGCTTCCAGATCGTGATTATAAAATTACAGTAGTTTGTACTGAAAACCACAGAAGTTAAAGTATTTTTGCACAAAATTATAGTCGATGACATTTTTAACAATAGTGAAGGGAAGTTTTGGTCGACGAAAAAGAAAAAAAGGGTTATCTTTTTTCCCTGGGTTTGTGCTATTTGACAAACAAAAAAAATAAAAGGTCATTCTTCGATCGTAATCAATTTTTTTTTATGAATACTGTAATGACCTTTTTCAGTATACAGTAAAATACAGTAAAAATACAGTAGATCTACTGTAATTACAGTGCATTTGGAAGCACTGGACTCACGAGTAAGATAGACCATAGTAAGATAGACTACTATGGTTACTCCCTGTAAACTGTACTAAGTTTACCTAAAATTGTAATACTGCCTATATCAATTTGAGAGATCAACATGTATAAAGAGTTAGACAAAAAACCGATTTATCAATTACTTTTGTATAATGTGTGGCTAAATGTTATAATTGAGAAAATGACATGTGTTCGAAAATTTAGAACACACATTTGTTTTTTTTATTTTTATTAATATTTTCATAAATATGTCTACTAATGTACTAATGTATTTACAAAGCAGTATGTTATTGATAAGACTATTTGTGAAGTCGAGTGACAATGTTTGAAACGAATTGTTCTACTAACGAGTTAATCTATAAAAATATACCAATTATGCCCATCAAATAATGGTATTTTCTTTGAAAATTTAACAACATTTGCTCCATTTAAGTAGATACCAATCATCGATAACACTTCGATAATGTTGACAAAAAGCTATGATGGATGAGCGTTGTTGTTATAACAAAGAAACAATAATAGGTATGTGTGTACCTAAATAGGTCAAATTAGAAATAATTATCCACATGATTACCTTGCGTGCTTGTTTGGACAATTACCTGTTAATGTTCTTATCAGGGATAATAAGGGACGAGCTTTGTAATGGCGTCAAAGCCTCAATATCCTTTTGTATTAATGTACACTTGTTCATCCATCAAAAGACCTTATTAGTTACCAGGTGGTAGAATAAATGTAGGTCGCTACACATATTTCTAGCGTGCAGTAATTCTTGCATTTCAGTGCGAGGGTGTGGTTGTCGGCGACCGATATGTGGCGACCATATGAGTCCTAGGAGTAGCACCTGTGATAAACTTTAGGTAGAAACCCTATTTTATATGAAGTTGGTCACAGTTGTCCATGGAAGGCAGTAACCACTTACCACCAGATGGACTGATAAAATTTTATATGATAAAAAATAAAGATCCCTATAAGTATTATTTCTATTTTCCTACCTGGGAGTCTTCTCTGTGCCGTTTCATGCATTCCGTGCGTATATACCCCCACCGATAAATTACAGGACTTAGTATTTCAGCTGTTCTAACATATCTCCTTAGCTCATCTACCCACATAAAAAGCAGCATAGCCATCCGACAGCAACAACATTTAACGGACCTAAGCGATTAAAATAAACCAATGCTATTGGTGGTCTTCATCTAGATCCATAGTTTAGTCACTGAGTTTTTTCAAGGATAACATCTGGCGTAGGCTTTGGGTCCCTCCAAGTTTCTTTGTATTTGGATTTGTTTGCAAATGCCCAAAAATCACTAAAAATTAGGTGGACGTTATGTTCGCGTGCTGTATTAGCCATATAAAAATCCCGTATAAAGAGGGTGATATATATAACCAATTCTGCATTTCATTGGGTAATTTAGGGATTTCCAAGTGCAATGTCTTGACACCCGATAAACGCCAATTTACGCTGCATAAATAAATCAATTTTGTCTACTTACTATTTGCTTTATAATCAACACAATACATTTTTATTAACTCAACATAGTACGAACCAAACTGGGTAATTTGCAACGATAAGTTCAATTGTCACGTCAGGCAATATTAATATACAATAGGGATGTTATAGAGCTCTGAGTGTTACCAAAACTATCGGATATGAAAAAAAAAAATAATTCAAAACGTAATTACAATAAAAAGTTCCGAATAAATTTGATGTTGGAATGTATTTGGATAAGGTAGGAGTTTCTGTGAAATGTCTGTCTTTGATAATTTTTCTGCCGAGCAATCGTACTATCTGTGCACGGCTCTTACAAATTAAGTAAAATTGCTTAAAATTTAATATGCGTTATTATCGGATAATCCGGAATAATTTTATATCCGTAGTCGTATCTGAAACCGGCAGAACTTCTAAGTTCAGTTTTGACGAATCACCGCAGATTCTAAACAGACAGACAGTAAGTTCATTTTATTATGTAGACTCCGATTAAGAAAGGATATGTCCCTAAGGGGTAAAGAGGGGTTAAATGTTTGTATCATTTTGTATTAAAGTCTACGTGTAGGAAGTCGGACAAACGGTTTATTTTTTTCGTATCTAGATTCAGAATTTCATTTTTAGCATCCCTAGTGTATAACGTGTACAATGTACCTACACTACCTACAATAGTTAAGCGTGTAACCAACGAAGTCAACCAAATCGGTTATCTATTTCCGTTTGTCGAAAAACTTGAATAAGTGGAATCGTAGAATTCAGCGAGGCGTGGCGAGATGTGGAACAATTGGGCGGCGATCGGCCCGCCTCTCGCTACGAGACTACGTCGTAGGCATGGACTTGTTCTTAGGGCTTATCTGTGAATGACCATTCGTGACCATACTGTACGTTATTGATATGAATTGTTGACCTATACTATTAGTACCTGGGTCACAGTGGCAGTCTGGTGAGTTCCGGGTTCGATTCCCGACAAGGCAAAAATGCCTGGCAAACAATTTTTATTATGTCTTCTGGGTCTGAGCCCTTGTTTTTTCTGAGTCTAAGTTTTTTGTCGCTTTTAATTGCAAATTGTATCCATGATACACAACCTTAATGTATTGATTATAAATATAGTAGCGTCACTTAAATTATTACACTTGGAATCTGAGTTCGAATTCAATAAATATATTTATTTAACTTAGGTATTGGTTTGGTAAGCAACTTAAGTAAGTCAAATATTTGAAGATAACACGTTAACCCATTATGACCATAGACCCTGTTTGTTTTAATATCTTTTAGTTTTTTAAGTAACATTTTTTTTATTTCTAAAATTACCTAAACTATTAACTAAAAGTAGTCGTGTCTATAAACTTGTACAAGCATACGTACAGACAGCAAAAAAAACAACTATATGCTAGAACTCTAAGTGAGTCGTTTAAATGTTTCTGTGCATACAATACAGTCAGACATTGATTGCTATCGTAGATAAATGTGTAGTTTGTAAATTAATTATTTCCGGTAAACTGAAGTATTGTTGGTAGGCTACATCACATGTCCATGAAATTCAAGTACGATTGCGATTTACGTTTAAAACGTTTTTGTATCAAGCAACCATTATTTTACTGTGTAGTTGGTTTTGTATAGCACACTTCTTGGCGTGGAACCCGTGGTGATTTGTATAGGCGCGGTGACTATTTTTAAAAACTCTTGTAAGGGTAACTCTTACATCTAGTATAGGACCTAAAAAGACGGTTGAATCATTGTTTTAAATAGAATTCATCGAAAGCACCACAATAGTATATCATTTTAATGATATAGTCTGCCTAAGAATTTAAATTAAAGTAAAGTTTTTTCACTTTTACATGGATATAAATAATTACGTTAATTATTTAATTTATTTTAATTTCAATAAATTAATTAAATTCATTAGTTGTGATTTTCAGCAAATTAATACAAACAGACAAATAGAAAATTATAATCATACCATTTATTCTAATTTGTCCAAACCATTTGTTGCAAATATAGGTATGCTATGTACATACATGCGCAACTTTTATTTTTATTACATAAATCCATGTTTTTGGACGGAGTTCCTTTACAAAAAGAGTTTGGGTGGTTGAAAATCATTTACGATCCCTGCATCAAAATTAATTAAAATACGTATTGGATGTACATGGCCGGAGTCATGGTAAAACTCTAGTTACTGCCACGTATTAGTCCACGGAATTATGCAAATGTTTATTGGGCAGGAAGGCAGGAACTAAAGGAGTTTAGTGTGTTAATAGCCATTTAACGACTTACACTTTCTACTATTTGTTTTTTACTGATAAGCTTTATTTCTTTCTTTGCGCTGTTAGTTATAAAGAGCAATAGCGTTGAGGTATTTAGGCTTAGGATTGGATTGAGATTTAACTTAAGTATTTATTGTTAAAAATCGAATTCTATTTTTATTTACTCTGTTGATTTCTTTAACTAAAGTGTTCATGGAAAACAAAACAGAATCTGTTTTTCTATATATTTAGATTGATCCAATATATACTCTTTTATTTCTTTACTTTGAATACAATGATCACACGACGTATTCGTACGTCATAAAGGCATATAGTACATGTACTTAGGTATTTATAAGTATTTATACAAGTACAAAGCGTATGTCGCTGCCAACTGTTCAGTAACAAAGTCACTTAAGTCGGCTTGTTTTACCACCTTTATTTTTAATGAAGCAATTAATAACTTGCTTATAAATCTAAATATGTACCTAAATAATATTCATATTAAGTTGTTTTCGCCATGATGAATAGGGTATTGCGCACTATGTTGAAAATAATTTAAGAACATTTTTATGATAGATTTTGTAAAATGGAGAGGAAATATCTATTTAAATTTATTAAAATGCTGTATTACCTACCAAAAGCAGGCTAATTTTAATTTGGCACGCTCTACTGCATTCACAAATAAGTACCTACGAATAAAACAGAAAAAAACACCCAAAATGCGTTTGTTACCGCGTGCACTTTATAATACATCTATTTCGATATTTCTATATTGTAGAACTTGGATTCCCTTTTCAGTTAATATTTTCAAGTACTCGGATTTTATTAACAATTCATTTAATATAAGTGTTCAATTTAATTTTTTTAGTATGTTCTTCGTATATCTCAAACATTAGTCGCCATTTTGTTGATGTGACAGTTGTGTTCGATAGTTAACAAATGTTTACTAACGAAATGACATTATGATTGAAACAGAATAGCGGCTACGGAAACGTTTGCGCGTGATAAATTAAAACTATATATTTAAGTTGCAAGTCGCTTTTAGGGCACTTTTCGGTTTTATTAAATTAAAATAAATATAAAAATATTTATTCCAAAAATATCCTAATACCTTATATTAAAATAGTATAATAGAAATAGTTTTGAAAAAATAATGATTTCAACTTTATTAATTTAATTTTAGCCCATAAAATTGAAGTTTAAGAACGCATATTTTAAACGTCAACAAATTACTGTAGTTGCCGTACCGTAAATTAACGTGAAACCATTTTAATCAACGTAATGTCACAAGTAATAATAAAATCGATCTCACATAAGTGCAAGACAATAAAGTAACGATCATACGACGTCCGTGTTTACAGACATATGTTTTTTGGGGTTCCGTACGAAAAGAGTAAAAATAGTATTGCTAAAACTCCGCTATTCTTCCGTAATCAAATCCAGTTAAGATCAGAATTTCCTGAGGTTGGTCACAGATGCGATACTGCTCCTGAGGAATAAGTTGGAACACCTCGGATTAGTAGTAAGAGTGTGGTAAAGAAGACATCCTTTACCACACTCTTCATACCAAAATACAACAACTTAATATTGTTGTTAGTAGGCAGAAATAGTTTTACTGGTCCTATGTAGTTATCTCCTGGTAAATGTTACATTTCCTTGGTTATTGTTTTATGGCGCGTTTGATCGTCTGTCCTATATTAATATGACTATAAAATATTATTTTAGAGGAGTATTTGTGCCACCCAGTCCCATTTTTTATTTATAAAGATACAAATATTAAAACTGTTATATTATATTGTTTTAAACCAATTTATATGAACAATAAAACTCATTAACAGTAAGCATATAGCCTATAGCTTAAGACACCGATTGCTCTGTAGAAATTTATTTATATACTGTTATCGACTATATTAGATATAATTTCCTCTGTAATTTTATCTATGGTTTTCTTACTTATAATATTACTATTAAAGTTAGGCTGAAAGACAAGAACCCAAGGCCGTAAAAAAGCATTAAAAAAATCTCATATTGGCGCTATTATCTATGTTATGTATGAGTAATGCTCGGTCATAAAATATCTCTATCGGCTTATAATCGAATTATAGGAATAATACTGCCCAGCATGTATCAAAACATACACAGTTAGTTAGACCCCGATAAGTTTATCACAGCCGTGCCTAACTTGGTTTTACCGTATGCGTTTCGCTTAGCAATATGCGCCTTGATTAAAGTTTTCTGATTACAATTGTTTGGTGCATTTACTTGCTATTCGTTTGCTCCAGACATATTTTAGTCAACTTTATTCAATTATCTGATAATAATCCAGACGTTAATTATCACTGACGTCTATTGACCCGTAACCGATAACACTTCCACGAAGTATTCTAACTTAGTCCTCGGCGACATTCCTGTAGTCGAGCTCAGGCTAAGCGACAGTGGTAACTAGTGTTCGAAACCGTACGATAATTATCGTACATGTACAATAATTTCATAGTAACGTACGATGTACGATGGTACCATATACCTAATCGTACGATAATTTTTAAAAATTTGGAGGTACCAACATTGTGTCGTTATTGTACATGTACGATAATTTTGATCCAAATAATCCAAAATACGATAATTTTACGGCTGTCGTACTATTATTGCCTGGCTACAGGTTGGGAACACTAGAGGAACCGTAAAATAAATGCCCTTACTACGATTTTACTACGTTTTCTCAAGACAATCATTTTGCCCATTCATTGTATGTATAGGTTTCGGCCATACTTTGCAATGACCGAAACAATATTGTTCGAAAATGTAATAAATTCGTAGTAAAGGTGCAGGTGGAACGGATATTCGTATCATTATGTTAAAACAATTCTCACTTTCCCATACATACTATTATATTAAAGCCCCAAAATATTTCACTATTACAATTATTTACGATTACATTATTTTTACATAACCAATTGTAAAATTAGTTTGAGAGAGAATGTTACGAACAAAAGACACATTAGTTACTAAATAGGCACAATATACTAATTGTACATTGTCCTTTTGTGCTCAAAAACAGAATTATAGTGACATTTTGACGTTATAGCTTCAATTCGTGTTCCATGAATATTATTCTCACCGATAAGAATCTTTATACCCTTTTGTGATACAATTTAAAGAATGAAAAATTAATTACGTCTTTACCATACTACTGTAAACTTCATATGCTAAGGACGAATGAAAAGAAATTACCATAGTGTCATTAGACCTTCGGTATCTGGAGGTCATCACATTTACTTTATTTCTATCGGCTTCGGTCTAGATGTTGCACGTATGTGACTAGTTTATACTGATCTCTGTTTTGCATTTATTGTTATTTGTGGGCCCAGTGTTCGGAGGTCAGACAGTAGTGGTCGATCGGTCGAAGAGCGAGGTGGCGACCTGCGGCTCTTGCATACATTTCAATAGGTAATGACGGAACCACGTCACTGTAACAAGAAATTTTGTATTAAAATTGATTCAATAGAAACTGAACAATTCACGTTTACTTTATTTTTATACTGTAGGGCTTACAGCTTATATTGGCATGAAACCCTAGAACAACAGCGTCTACGTGACACGGACCCTGAACAAAAGCAAATATCCTATAACATACTTCTACTGAAATAACGACACTCAAATAATTAATGTATTCACTATCTACTTGCGTCATTTGCAGACTACTTTATTGTTCTTATTGTATAGATAATTTGTTATTATTAGGTTTGAAATTTAATAGTTAGAAGTATTAAACGTACTTTCGCTATTACGAAAATTATTAAGATTTCCAAAAATAAAACCATTCGAAGCTCTAATTTAAATATTTTATCTATTTTGATTGTCGTAATATATGTATAATTCCTAAATTGTAATTTTTATTGTAACTTCCAATGAATTTTATTCCACTACTATTTTGTGTCTTATTTATACTGGCGACCCCTCAGCACAATGGTACCACATACCTAGAGGGTTGCACGTCTCAATTAGGCTTTTAACAGGGTATTTGGGTAATCAAGTGTATTTTTTCTTATACACCATGTATGAAGTAATAAATTTTCATGTTACTTTTTGTGAAAATAATGTTAATTTTTATCCATAATGTTAGGGCGTAAGTATTTATGTTTAGATTTGGTGGTGGGGTGTGGGACTTCAGCCTAGCTTAGACTTTGATAACCGGCGTGGCGGAACGGTCACCATACCGGTCTGACACGCAGTGGGTTCCGGGTTCGATCCCCGGCCAGACGGACATCTCAATGATGAGTTTAGATTTCGTCGTGGGTGTGGGTGTTTGTGTATTCGTCTTTGTATGTCCATGGTACCCACGACATAGGAGGAAATCCTAGTGTGGGTCTATGAGTGTAGAAAGCGTTTTTTTAGCCGCTCCCCCGTGATCCTCAATGTTAACTGAGGCAATGATATCACGAATCAAATGGAATAATAGCTAGCGGAACGCGTAAAAATTTAAAATGTTAATTACGAGAAATGTTTTAGGGCATTGTTTTTTATAAATTTAAATTAAAGTTGTAGTAGGTCATTAACACTTCAAGAATCGTAAAAAGCGCTTTTCCCAAAAGACGATTATGATCGTCAACCCATTATTGTTATACTGCTGGGCACGGGTATTCTCTTAGAATGAGAGTTTTAGGCCATATTCCATTGGCCAAGCACTAATTGACAGATTTAACACACCATTGAGAACTCTTTTTTAGATAACTCTTAGGTGTGCAGGTTTCCTCACAATGTTTTCCTTCGCCGTAACACAATGATAATTAATTTCTAATATGTATATAACTTTAGAAAAATCAGCGGTGGGTGTTCGGTTGAGAGGCCGAGTTTTAAGCATTAGACAATCACTGTTCTAACGACCGTTCTGTTCTGTTCTGTAATACCTATATTAATTTATACGAGCAGATGCTTAC
>DWLI01002065.1:0-13926 GCA_018249915.1 Cecropterus dorantes dorantes | reverse complement strand
AAAGCAGTAGAATTTGTTTGTTTGGTCGAACGCGTTAATCTCAGGAACTACTGGTACGAATTGAAAAAATATTTTTGTGTTGAATAGTCCATTAATGGAGGAAGGCTATGGGCTATATTACATCACGCTATGTTTGTTTGTTTTTTTGCCGATCAGACCGCATGGCACACCTAGTTAATATTATCGTTAGTCAGATTCATGGTAATAAATTCCTTTGAAAAATACCGTATTCGGTTTTTTTTGCCAAACTTGTTATCAATGACATCTTGACTTGCTTTACATATGTTTACATTATGAGCCACAAGGATATTATTTATATAAAATTTGAGCTCCCGCGTCTTAATAGTTTACGAACTAATTAAGCTTACTTAGTTATTTTTTAATAACTTAATTGACTTTGTTTTTTTTTTTGTAAAAAAATACACAATTCTGATTTATTTTCAAAACATTTCAACTAATATTAAAATTTTAGAACCTACATATACATACACTAATATTCTATGAACTTGGGATTATTTATTTTCGTCTTAAGCAAATTACGATTTTTTTATCTGTGCGTTTATGAGGAAATATTTAAATAAGACATATCATGTAAACTAGGCCTTTAGAAAAACAAAATGGTGATGCCAATTATCTAGCTATGTGTCATCACAGAATGTGTTTAATTTTTGGTATAAATAGTAGCTGAAGGAATATAGTAGCCGTAATAAAAGATGATATGAATCAGATTTAGTACTTATTAATTATATTCATTTTAGAGATTACTATCACGACTATTATACAGTGTATCAAACTATTTTAGTCCGATTAAACCGTATTTGACATTTTATCTACAGATATACAATAATACATAATGTAGGTATAATAGTTTTCAAGGAAATGGCATGAGATATATATCAAAAATTTAATAATTATGTTTTGAAATACTCAAATAAAATGATATTATTAATAATTAAAGGAAAATGATTTAAAAACTAATAATTAATTTTATAATTTTTCGGTATGATTTAAAAAATAAAAATCACGTATAATTATTTAAAAAATATAGCAAGATAAATAATGAAAATACCATTAAGTACGATCTTTATAATAAAATAAACAAAACAAGACTGATTTTATTTTTTTCTAAGCGGTTAGTGTTGTATTTTTACTTGAAAAATTATGGAAGAATCGAAATTGTAGTATCGGAACCTGTGTTCCGATTGATTTCATATCTGTATATGAAATCAATTGAATTATGCAACAGGCAAGTGTATTTTGCTTACGAATGTACATAATGCGGGAGGTATTTAATATTCAATGCCTTCGGTTAAAGTAATTCAAAACGAGTTGATTTTTTCTTGACGGAATCAATTTACCAATGTTTCGGTAATTGTATTCCTTGTTTACTATTTATATTTGGATATATTTAAGTATATGTTCAAAGTGAATAAGCAATTTAAACACTGTAGATTTAGTTCATACATAAATTAATTTAATAAGCATTTTATAAATTATAAATGACTGGTAAAATAATTAATAACATTAATACAATTATGTGCCAACGTACTTATATCGTGAATATATAACTGAATTGAAATGTAGGTCAATCGTACAAATTCATTATGTTGATATCATTTATTATTATCAGTAGTAATTCAGTCGTTCACTAGTTTATTTTGCGTATCGAATGCGCGCGAAACTGTGCGTGGAAAAGCGGCGCGGGCGCATTTCATACGCTGAGCTCAGTCGATTTCGCAAACCACCATCTAATGTGAACCTATTAACCTCTCCACCGAGCGGCTCAGAGTCGAAGGCGAGAGGCGGATGAAGCGACGAATAGTGCGTTCATTAGACACAAGGTTGTGCCGACCGTCCGGCCGACACTACACCCACCGCGACAAACAAAAATCAAAAGTAAACAAAACTATACCTCACCTTGCCAACTGTAGTGCACTTCTACTCGCAATCTCATTGTATAAATTCAAAAGGAGGTTGTCAAACATATTAGCACTGCATCACAGCCATTTCTCTCACAAAATTTACAATACGAAAACAATAACAATCCGAAGCACCAGCGATCACAGGATTATCACAACGTCCGATCCTAGGCACGTCCGTGCGCGAGCGACGTCAAATCAAACTGGCCCGGTCAAAATGACGAAAGTGAAAACATCGCACGCACAGAAAAAAAGGTTGGCGGCGCGGTACAGTCCTTGCAGGCCACCTCTCGCGCGGGCTCCAGTGACACAGTAACTGCGCGGCGCGCGCATCGCCCGACGCCTATATAACCAAACGTTCGGAGGCTCGAACCTCAATCGCCGACGGACGGCACAAAAAGAAGATGGGCTCGCAACGGTAGCTAGGAAAGAATGAGCACAAAGAATAGCGACACGTGGGCGCGTGTGCGTGCACGTGCAAGTGTCGGTGTGCGCAGAGATAGGCGGCCGCAGGAAACTCCGTTCTCTTCCACTAGGAAAGACCTTGGAGTTGCAATGTGTACCGCCGTCGCCTACGCCGCTGTTACCTACTTGACGGTACTTATTAAACGATGATTCCATTTATATTCCCACTAGTTGTAGTTGGTATTCGCGGCGCGTAAAGAAAATCACACTGGATATTATAGCGAAATGGCAACACTTAAACTCGGCTTTGATCTCCATTATTGACGGATCATAAATTTAGAAAACGTAAAAAATACCAAACGTCTACTAATCGAGACTTTATGGTCTAAAAGGAATGTTACAAACAAACAAAAATTTGTCTATAACGAATAATTTCTGGACATGCATTTGCAATAATGATGGAGATCCAGTAATATTGATATAAATTAGTCTATTGGATCTTGCATCGCATGTGTTGTGTCAGGAAATTCTTTTCATGTATCAGTTTACTCAATCGCAAAGATTTAATTTTGCGATTTTATTGAAATCTGCATTAAAGTACTTGCAATCTTTACAATATAGAGTAAATAAATGTATAAATTGATTAAGAGACAAAAAATGGCTGTAAAATAATTTAACATTCATGGTCATACTGACAAATTGATACCATTGATAACAATGGAAGATATCAAAATCTTTTACCGATACAAACTTTAACGCGATAAATAAACAAGTTTCTAGTACGTAACAAATATTGGTCTAGTTGAGTAGCTAATGAATAAAACAGATATGTGTATTGTTTTTCCAGCGGTGACTGGACAAGCTATAAGTGCTGTCGATGGCAGCGATGATGCAATGAAAGTTGATAATGATGGTACAACTTTGACACGTTCAGGGCGTGGGAGGTCGCCGAATTGCGCAAAGAAAAGAAGTTTTGATAACGGTTATTGGGACATTCCATATTTGCTTCCGCTCATTTCCAAATTGTAAACAACGTGATTCATTCACGTTTAGTTATAGATATATGTGACGAATGGAAATGTTTTGTATTTAAATACGATTTATTTGGTTACGATTTTATTAGAATACTTAAAGGGAGAACACTGAAGGATATCACATCCTTCAGTGAGGATAGTATTTCTTGGTTAAAATGGATTATCCGCGTTTTCAATGATCGACTTCGGACAATATTATTTGGATTGAATTAGCCATAACTAAGGATAACTTAGCCTAGAACGGGTTGAACGTATGTTAACTAAGTTGTACTTACATAAGAAACTTCAATTAGTACATATTTAAATCATACACTGGAGGGATTGTTTTCAATAATCTTTAACGTTGCTTTAAATTTCCTGTATTTTCACGGACCTTTTCACAATCATGTTTCATTTATTTAGCAGTGAGTTAAGTTTCTATTGTAATTTAATTTCACGGACAGAATGTTAATTTGATGACTAATTAATTTATAATTAGCACATAGCCTATTTAATATCTCACGAGTAGAGTTTACTCTTCGTGCATTTTTTGAATCGTTGTAAATATGAACAAAACGGAAGTCCCTGTTAACGCGAAATAGTAATTAAGATGAATCATTTTCTTTTAATGGATCACTACTTGGAAACGGAAAGAAAATGACAATGTGAAGAACAATTCTACGCATCAAAGTAACTAAGTAAATACAGAACATGCTAAACACGTGTTTTTAAATACTTTAATTTTGAAGGCCATAAGTTTCATACAGGTTTAGTTCATAAATAAGATACAAAGGAATGCAATATGGATGGTCAAAATAATCGTATTGCGATGATCGAAAATGATTTTAGAATAAAAGGAAATTGTTAAAATGTTTGCAATTTAAATTCTTCATTTATTTTGGAACTTTATGTGAACGTAATTTTAAATTATTAACAAAATTAGTGCTGATTGTTTGAGGTAAATGATGTTTGTTGGGCCTCAGTATAATTTCAATAACGTCGGTTTAGTTATTACTTAATATGTGTTTAGTTGGATATACTGAACAGTTATTGATCAGACAGAAGTTAAATACCATGTATTTTTATTAGTAAGTTAAATTAAACTTTCACTTCACCAAAATGCGAATTAATTTAGAAGAACAACCTCAAGTTTTAGTAGATAAATAAATAAATATAAATAAATGTCATAATGACATACGTAAACATACGCATAAATAGCAAAAAACCTCTGCACTCAGTTTTTAATTCACACAATCTTAACACTATAAACGGGTTTCTTTACAAACATACGTTTTTGAAGAAATACAAGAGTAACAGAATAGAAAATTAACTTGTTTTTGTTAGTAATTAATGACGTTACTATGTTTTTTATTCATTATCTGTAGCTATATTTACTTAAAATCAAGTACATCTAGATTCACTTCAATATAATACAAAACGGCTTCAATAAAAGTATTGCAAGGTTTCAATTCATTAAAATTTCTAATCTGTAAAGCAGCATTAACAGAGTACGTATCTATACGCTTACATTCCGATATGCATAACCTGTTAATAAGAAATGTCTCGAAAACATTGACGAAGCCGCAGAGGCAAACTAGTCGTATTATAAAACGTATACGACCCGAACAACTCGTTCCGTTTTGATAACGTAACACCATTTCACTTTCATTTCCTCACTCATTGTCTACTGCGATTGGATAACTTCAAATAGCTTTAGGCTCACTTACATAAATGTGCCAAGATCTGCCTCTGAGAATCGCATTAATTGCGTCTTGTTTTCTCATTCTTAATTTTATGTGAAGTTTGTTATTGAAACTTTTGGAACGGAGTGAGAGGCTCCCACGTTGATGATTCGTATTGTTCTTTTAAAACGGATCGAATACTCGTAGAAGGCTGTTTTGTAGGAGGTAAATGAGTACTGATTTATCATTTAGTGACTTTGGAAGTCGATGCATGCGCTATTCTTTCTGAGTACTAAGTTAGTAATTCGTGTTTACATTCAAAAAATAAAAATTTCCAGTGTCGTCATAGTCGACCTTTACGAAGATGCTTCCTTTATCTAAATGATATTTTTTTAAAAGATACTCAAAAAATTCTAGATTGAATTAACTATGTTCTATGCTTAAAATGACTGTTATTTTCAATTAAAGTATTAATTTAAAAATAGGTTAAGGATTCGTTTTCGATGAACGAACGATGAATTTTTATTTGTTCGATTTATTTTATACTCCTACATCTAAACAAACTCAAAAGTCCATGCAAATGGAGTCATGGGCACTGTTAATAATAAATATAATAATATTTTCCTTCGAGTAATTTGGTTCGGATCACGATGCAGAATGACTATAAAGAGTTGTCTATGAGTAATTAATAGCGGGCTGTCATAGCTCAACGCTCTATTTATTGCATTAGCAGGCCTTTCATTCGGCGTTGGACAATAGTTTATTGAGTTTTGTTACACGTTTGTACTTTACACTCGATAACTTTTCGTTAATTGAAACGGAGACAAGGAAACTCTTTCATCACTTACATTACCTGATCTTTTATGGCTTCAATTGGTTGGAATTCGATCCGAACGTTCTTTCTAGCCAAAAATTAAACTCAAAGTTTCAGTCGATCTTATATTTATATACCACGTACAATTTCTACTTCTATAGTACAGTTTTTCTTTATCCAGTAATTCCTTAGCTTAGTTTGAAATATCATTTGTTTAAACACCTACCCTTTCATACTAGTACTCTTAGAAGTATAGAAGTTTTTTTGAGAATTTTAAACGAAAATGAATGAATCTTTTATCACGGTCAAATAATGACACATCAACATAATTTGTTTTCTGATAAAATAGGTCATCACCATTTGCTAGTAAAACAAGTTGATACTTCAGTATTAATTGCTGTTGTGATATTGTCAGTTAGAGACACGATTACGTATGACTGGTGAAAGTTAAAAGTCAGCAAGAAGGTATTCGCCAATTATACGAAAGATACATAGAAATTATGTTATAAACATATTAGTTTTAATGACAATCGAGATTCGAGGTTTTCTTATTTGTTTTGGTTCTTACGCGTGTTTGTGTTTATATGCTGTTTACAGTACAAGAAACCGTAGGGACTCTAGGATAAAAATCTTTGTTTATGGTTTATGTATGTTTATAACAATAACATGTTATATACTTCCATTGTTTCTTTTTCATATCTTTTTATTTATAAACATATCACTAATTATATTTTTTACATTCCAGCTAAATTCTTTGCAGTCTTCAAGGTTATTTTATCCTCTACAAAAATACAACAAGATTCAAAACATTATTTACCTCTAACGTGTACATTTCTGAAAGTTACTTAGAATCTCTTAGCACAATCAGCTTATTTGCAGAGGCCACCGGCTGATAATGATTCATGCTATGATTTCACCGAAATATGAAGAAATTGATACGGCTCATTTGAATCAAGACAAATTTGCATACGCTAATCCCACTGACTAACTTTATGATCTATGTACTAATCTAGAGTACACAATACACTAAGATGTACCAGTTTTGGAATATAAGACCTGGTAAACTTATAGTTGATGGAGATTTCGATGTTTTTAATTATTTCTTTAAAAAATATGATGAAATGTATGATTATGGTATATTATGTATATGCCGTGGATTACATGCAGGACATATTATCTGATGTAATATGTGTGCAGTACATAGCCGTAACCTCCTCTAAATAGTACAGGTATCTGCTCATAGATGCGCGATACTTCTGGAAACTAAGCCGGAACGCTCTTCGTGTCCTTAGTATGTATTTAAAAATGAATTAGTCTTAGAAATCTAGTTATAGTATGGTGCGATTTTGTTGAACCCAATACATCAGCGCTTTAATAAAAATGTAATGTACATATTGGTTAACGAAAAAATTAATACTTTTTCTTTAACATTAAATGGGACGGCCCATATTGGGCCCTCATGTGAGAAGTGTCCAGAGCCAACAAGAGGGTGTTAACATCCACTTATAGAGGACATGTTAATATAAACTTATAATATACGAGTAGATAATTTGCTAGAAAAACGTTAGAAAATAGTAAGAACATTTTTGGATATGCTGGATTTATGAGAATATTATTAATGTTCGACAAATTCATTAGTGTAAGATTACTTGAAATATTTCATTCAATTTGCTTTGAAGTAATGAATGAGTAATATGCGTCTATTTCCTTTGGGAAAGCAGTATGATAATGTATCACATGCAGTGACCTTCACTACTGGCATATTTCCTGCTGTCTATCCTCGTGGGATATTTTTTGTGTCATATCACCGTCTTAAGTTACTAAATCAAATCAAATAATAACCTATTTTTTATCACACCTACTATTATAGGATAAGAAAAATACTAGTATATTAAAGAAATTTTAAGTTAATGGATTTATACTATTTTTTTTATAATATTGAAGTAGCAAACGAGCAGTTCATTTGTGGCTCCCGTCGCCCATGGACATCTGTAACTAATCTCAGATAAGATCAGAGTCTTACCTGGGGTTGGCAGGTTTCATGGGTTGCTACTCCTGAGGGCTACTCCAGAAGTCTGTGTTGAAATGCCTCAGATAAGTTTCCCTTACCACAGCCTTTTCACCAGAACACAGAAGCGCTTAACATTACAGTTTTTAGTCAGAAATAGGCGTGGCGGTGGGGCTTCCGCAGTCGGACCACAAAACCTCCAGTTTCTACTGTCTGATGTCCTTTGGTGAAGCTACAATTGTACTTATTTAAACTTAGAACTATCCAGTAAATATTGATTATTGAATAACATTATTCTCTTAATTTATTGCAAAGACTTAACGATTACAGTTCTGAATATAACCGATTCAGTACATAGATTTAGAATACGCAACTCGTAGTCACAAGTCATAACTTCTACAATCTATTATACAAAAATCTAGGTTCGCATTTCATTAAGCTCGAACAATACTGGCTTGTCTCGCTTTCGTACGAGCATTGAAACTTCATAAAATTCCCATAAAGCGCAACCATTGTTTTGGTTTGCGAAATAGTTGAGCTCCCAGTTCCCTATTAACATAATAGTATACACGAAACAATCAAGAAATTAGGCATTTTAAATTTATTATGTAACCCAATCAAATATTAAAGCCAAAAACCAAATTCAATGTATTTTCATGAAACTTGATTCTTAGCAGAATTATTTTTGGACGTCAAATACCTATCCACACTTCGCAAGTTGTTTCGTTTTTCCATAAAATATCAATAGAACAAGTGAAGCTGGAGTTGTTTCAAGCATTTTTATTTTTTAAGTACCCCTTGATGTTTCTGAACCACCCATAAATATCTAAGAAATACTCTAAATGACGATTATATAGAATTCGGTCTTCTAATGAGATACTTTGAAGTCTTTACATTAAAGTTTGGATTTTTTTTTACACACATTTCAAATCAGAACACATACACTTTAAACCACTGGTAGCAAAAATAAATGTAACCGGAGATTCACAGCAAACGACTCATGAAGAATTCTAACACGTTGGTGAGGTTATACCTTCCCTCGCGTTTCAGGGTGGATTGATGAATTTGACTACAGTTGGTGTAGACCAGTAAAGACGTGATTACAACTGATAAAAATGGTGTTGTTATTTATACTATTGGTAGACCTACCATGCCCGACTTGATCAACGAATTGTGCTTCAGCCCTATAAGTAAAGCCTGTATTATCAATGAGACAATAGTTGATTAACAGCGATGGGTATGTTATGATCTTTAAAATTAGATTGTATATCGTGTATATATGTATATAATATAGCTTGTAAATCAATATAAACCTAAAATAAAGTGAGCGCATTACTGCTTCGTAGTATCGAAGTGATGTTTATTATCAATTGTTTGTAAAAGTTGCAACAAGTTGGAGCTTAGCAATACGAGTAGTGTTGCAATAACGGTAATAATATTATTGATTCACTGTTCACATTAACTTTATGTTCCGAAGATTATTTACGATACTTTTGAAATATTCAAATGTTTTAACTTCAAATTAAAGTTAGTCATGCAAATGGTTTATAATTTATTCGTGGAAAGTAAATTTTATATCCTCAATAAAGTTTACTTCCTCGCAATTATGTATTTAGTTTCTAATAGACTAAAGTTATGCTTTAATTGAATTTCTTCATCATGATCGAATATTGTTATTTACCATTTAATTTTTAACTGCTGAGCATAGGAAGAACAGAATGAAAAGAGTTAAGGTCATAACCCACTTCGCTGCTAAGTCATCAGGAATCAGGAGTTTTGGGTTCATGAAGTTTTGCGTTAAATCAAAGCAAAAGATATAATGATACGCAAAATGCTTAGGAAAATGAGATTCTGTTTGGGATTACACTCCAAAATATCGTAGTGTAAGCCGATATCATTGTGCGACTAGTCATTTATGAAAGACATAGACTGAAATAGTATTTTCCCTGCAATTTTGCTTTATAAATATTGTCAGCGAGTTATCCGTGAGATTTGGTTGCGTACTACGACCGGACGGGAACTTTCGCGTCGGCATTACTCCGAGTGAAAGTTGAAAAGTGTAAGTATATGCATTGTACTTTTGTCACTGCCAAACTACGATCTTTATCGTAAATCTTAATCTTGACATTTAGGAACCCGCCTACTTGGACTGTTTGAAATGGAAAGTATCGTTGCGTAACCGATACCATTTCTATAGCGCTTAACGAGAAGTTAGGAAAGAAAACACAACATGGCCCTGCTTATACAATTTTGACCATAACAGAACCATCAAGGCGATTGGGTAACTTTAAAGTGGCTGATATCATAATCGTTTCATTTGAGAGTATCTGAATGTTTAGTGCGCAATGTTTCGGTGGATTAATTAATTTTACGGCGTTTTCGTGACTTACCGACGATTATATCACCGATATCGTTTTATATCTTATTCCGGTTCGCTTCGATCATCTCAATTACGTACTCGGTGCTCGCGTGAAAGTGTTTTCGAGCGAGGCAATCAAATCTCAAGCCAATGCATCCGCATCTACTATTGAATCCGTCACGATCGACCGTGGCTGCCATTTATTAATATTAAACGAAAATTCGTTATTCAACTGGCCTTGGGCCACGTTCCTTTCAGTTCTACTTAATGATGACAGTTGCTTGAAACGTGCTGTTCGTAATGGCTCCAACTCAATGACAGTACACTCGTAGTGTCGGCCCACAGTTTCCTAGCCGATGATGTAAACTGATCGTCGGTAATGGACAAGACTAGGTTGACAATTTCAGTAACCTGTTCTCTCAACGAGATCGTTAGAATCTATTAACTATCATTATGGAAACGCTTTCGCTCATTTATTAACATTAAACGATCGTTAAAACGATAAGAAACATTGAAAGAAAATTCGACATGCCGCGTTTTGTAATAGCTATCGAAAGTGCCGCTCGTAGAGCGAGGCTCGGCGGCGGCGTAGACGTCGAAAGTGAGACCGTGAGGTTGCGCAGGCGCGTTACGAAGTTTTTATTGTCGGCCGCGCGCGAAATCACTTGAAAGTTGTATTGTCCTTGGATATTTCACTTCTTTATTTGTTGCGTTTCCGACACTCGAGCCGAAGTTCAGTCGCCGGTGACGCCAATTGTAGCGCTTTGAGTGTGTCGGTGCCATTCTCGGGTCCCCTTCACTGCAATCTTTAGCGCTTAGATTATTTCGCGCGGGATGCTTTGCTCTAAAATTCCTAAATCGTTCCAACCTACACCGCCGATCGCACGGCTCGGAGACATCGGGACGTCCGCTCGCACTGAAATGGAAAGTTGTTGCGGCAACTCACCGAGGTACAGCGTCAGATGAGGCTCCGGCGGTGTCGTCGGAGCAATCCAGGGTGTCGGTGCGCGCAGGAGCGCGCGGCGGTTTCCCGGCGCTTGCGCCACTTCCCCGCTTGCGACACGCTTCCTGCGGGAGAGTGCGAGGCCGCGCGCGAGTTCCGCGCAGCGTTGCACAATGTTTATCGGCGACCCGGTTTCGACTTTCGCCGCGAGTATCACTCAAACTGAATCCAGGGTTGCGGGGCACTTGGTTCACTGTAATCCGGGCACAGTCACGGGCGCGGGTACGGGCGAGGGAGCGCGAAGAGGCGTCGGCGCGACGGCGCTGCGGGCCGCGGGCGCCGGGCGAGTGGCGCGGCGGCGCCGCCGTCGGTTGCGCCACGCTGGAAAGTAAAAGTGAGCGGCGCGCGCGGGGCGCGGCGGCACATTTCTCCCACTTTCGCTGCAGTGATTCACGCACCGCACCAAGGTCGCTTCCCGCCACTCCCGCGCCGCCCCGGCCGATGCTCCTCCCGAGCGCGTGCGGTCACTTCGCGAGCGTGACGTCGCAGACATAGGATACGTGGCACTGCTTACCGATCTTGACAAACTGTCACATTATATATGAGCTTGAATCAAAACATGGATTGCTCAATTAGCTCGGGAAACATGATAGTCCTATGGACGTGACAAAATATATTACAAAACTGTTGGTTACCAATACCTGCTCCAATGCACCTTGAACCAAAAAGTCATGTCCAATGAAAACGGACATAAACCTTAAAAGGGATTCTTATCTCCGCCATTGAGTTTACAGCAAGATCAGATCTAAGCACACCAGGCCACATAGATCAGTGTAACACTTAGCGGTAGCGACGATGATTGTATGTAAATCAGAACGCCTTGCTATGCAAACTGCCACCCCACTCGCGTATAACAAAATTCGTTTATTTTCGCATTGTCGACAGGTGTACATTTCTGCGTTACGATACGTAATAAAAAGGATTGTCACGTGGCGAATGGTGACAATGGTCTCCCTTCTCGTAATGAACTAAAGCCTCGTATAGTCGAGCCTTATACATTCCGTTGTAGTATTTTATTGCATTGCCATATAACAAATTTGCTCGATTGATAGCGTACAATGGCACCCATTGACATCTATAAGATCTTTATAGTATTATTATGCGTACTTTTCGTAGGTTAGCTTTGAAAGCTAGACTTCTTGAGTAAACACCGTAATTTATTGTTTTCTTATGTAATAGAAGCAAGTAACAGGCATACATCTGTTGATTTGTAACCAATTCTAAATATATCATTAGCCTTATGTAGGGCTGCCAGCAACTAAATTGTACATATTATACGAAGATCAAACGTCGTTGAAGTTCTAACACCGCGTAAATCATTTTCAGATTTTTTGATTAGAGACAAAAAACCGATCAATTTTATATAGAAACAGCAAAGGTACCATTTTTTACTTTAAATTTTCCGTAATTTAACGGTTTATATTGGTCGAATCTTGTTTCTTATTGGATGAAACGACACATATTTCAATTCCAAAGATGACGATTTTGAACATGTGAAAATCGCAAAAAAATGGCTTACGCGGTGTAAGACCTCAACGACGCAATGTTTCCTTGCCTTTTGAAAAGTATTGAGATACTTTTACACTTGAAAAAGTGTTACCAAAGATAAATCATTATATGATCACAGGTAGGTTGCTACTCTCGAGGATTAAGATGGTCGCTTCAAATATAAGTAAGCTGGCAACCACACCCTTATACTGAACTGCAAGAATTTATGCTAGAAATAGGTTTGGGGGTGGTGCCTCCCCGGTCGAACTGCTCTGTTCTTACCACCTATCAGATTAGGCTGACCTAGAGACGCTGAATATCTGGATTTAGATTGGCTATAAGTGGAAATAGGTCGATTAGTGGAAAGAAAATCAATATGTTAAATTAATCCCGCTATAAGTATAAAAGAGCTATAGAGTATTTCAGAAGGTTCTTGAACAGATGTATGATTTTAGCTCGCTGGTATTTGTGAAAAAAGCCTTTTCGTACTAGTGCTAATAGTTTTTTTTTAAACACACTTTCTGCACTCATAGCCCCACACTAGGATTATCTCCTGTGTCGCGGGTGCCATGGACACACAAAGACGAATACACAAACGTCCCAGAACAGAATTCTAAACTCATCATTCAGATGTCGGTCTGGCTGGGAATGACCCCGGAACCCACTGCGCGTCAGACCGGTATGGTGACCGCTGGTGGTCGTCAAAGTCAAAGTTACAGGATTACTTCCATATACAGTGCGACAGGTCAGTCTGAAACACGTCACCAACGTTTTAAAAAAGTGAGCATCACAAAATATGTAATATCCCGTCTTATATATCGTATTCAAAGTCATAATTCGGACTTTGAATAATATATATAATACGTTATTCAAATACTTAAGGTGATAGAACTCTTTGAGGCTCGACTCCGGACGCACTACCGTCCACCGATTTTTGCTGAATAACAGCAATGTTACGCGTTACTGTGTTCTGGTCTGAAGGGTGTGGTAAGGGATCTATAAAAAGAAAGCATACTGATCCGACGCGTTCCAACTTAGTCCTCAAACCTGAGCCTCACTCTTAGTCGTGGTGGGTGGCAGATGGCGGATGAAGGTAGTGATCACCTGTCATCAAGTGGACTGAAAGCTCGATGGCTAATTACTCGCACGGTATAAAAAAAAACTAAATGTCAAAACGTCAAATTTGTTTTTTTTTTATTTGGTCCTTCGATCAGACATACTGAACAGTATAGATG
>DWLI01002064.1:0-13927 GCA_018249915.1 Cecropterus dorantes dorantes | reverse complement strand
ACAAATCTTAGTTTACATTTATGTTACTTTAACATATCTTTTTTACGCGGGTGAGACCGCGGGCTCAGCTAGTTTAGACATAAGTCGTCCATGATGAACTTTCGTCATTCGCAGCTAACTGGTTAACGTACGGCACATACTAGTCTCGTTATCCGCCGGATCCGACACGCACCGGATATATTAATAATAATAATATTTTGATTAATAATTATTTATTTCATTGCCTACTTGTAATATATGTTTGATTTAATAGCCTATAACGGCGTAGGTCGGGTCAGGGCATTTATAAAGATGACATTTTAGAGTCACTTTATTGGTGGCGAAGTGGATGTTAATATGACATTTATTATCTACTTGTACTATCTAAGGACTTTGACAATCAAGGACATACTATATAGGTAGGTATGTTTACACGGTTAAAGATCAATATTATGAATACTACAGATTAGAACTATTTATCAATAAAATTTATTAGATATTTGTATGAGAGTTAATTTTATATTAAATCGCTTTTTAAGTTTAGCTCTTAATTATTTTTTCTTAACAAAGTTTACCTTGCGTCTTGGCAACTATAAAGTGTTACAGATAACAAATATTAAGTATGAAACAAAATAAAAGTACAAGAAAACAATGACAGACATAAATGAAGTAATTATAATATTCCTCGTTGTACAGCAAAAGCTACGAAATTTTCCACAGTTGTTTTTCTCAAGACGGCATGACACGTACAAATCCAGGTCACGCAAGTGTTCGCAGCGAGCCGCTCGGACACCAATTATTTTATATTTATACGAATTAATACCACGAGAACTTGTGAAGTTACGACCGACTCAAACTCAAAGCGCTGCCACTATACATTAAGTCATCGTAAGTCAAATTGGATTAAACGTTCTGTTCACAGTTTATCAATTTTACAAGCATGTCGTAAACTTTTCTTAAAGTTAATTTTTATATAAGATGCGAATTTACTATCGCTAGAACATGTATTCGTGTTTTGTAAAACGTACCTATTATATCGCTTTAGGTTTAACCTGTATTTTATACTTCGTCCAAATATGGGTTTATTTCTAAACTTGTCTAAATTATTAGACACTCCTGTTATAGTTATATAGTAACAGTACTAAAAAAGTGCTCTACAAAAATAACTACATATTAACAAAAAAGAAAATATAATTAATATGACGTATTTTTAAAGATTGATTGTAATCGACCGTTCCTTTTTAACGTTCACTGACGTCCAAATATTGAATAGCAAAAAGTAAAAAAAATGGCGCCAATATCATTTTAAATGAATGTCCGTTATAATATGTATATCAGTCCATATCTGTTAAGGTACAGCGTGTTAACACTGTGATAATAATAAGGTTAAAGCGTATTACAAAATACCTGCCCGCAATTAAGGGCTTGTTACTGATCTGCAGATAAAGCAAATCATTAATCAACTAATTAAATTTGCATAATATTTTAACTGGCAGTTAAAGTACAGTTCGTATTTTGACATGTTTACTGTACGGAGCGCAACCTTTATATTTCGATACGAAAGGGCAACTTGCATTTTATTCTGATAAAGAATTTCAGATGCATATCTACTTTAACCAAAAAGCAGAACTGTCCCCCTATTTGGGTATCATTAAAATTTCACTCTTGCATTTTTTTTTAAAAAGAAGAATTTTGAATTAAACATTTCTATAATTTGTACTTAAGACAAGTAGAAAGTCACGTCACTTTCATTTTATTTATAACTAGAGGTATTTACTTTGGTTTATTGGCATTCGCAATGTTGATGTCCGTCTGTACTTATTGTTTGGTTAAAAGCAATAACTTTATAATACCTTTTAAATTTCCCACGGGAGATAATTTTGTGCTTAGAGAGTGACAGATAGCTGGACAACCGTTACACCGATTCCGGGAATGCTTTATTTGCATCAACTCTATATGCAGTTGGCAGTATCGTAAATATATCCATACGCACACGGATTTAAGGTTGTTGAAATACTGAAGTTTAGTTTCAAATGGTTTGTAGTACTACTGTTTCTGGTAGTTGTCGATATTAACATGTGTCCTATGTAATGGTTTGTAGCACTACAATGTGTGGTAGTTCTGGTAATTTAAAATATAACGTATTTACATATAACGGACACAAATGCATAAATTTATTCTAGAAAATAATTTAGGACAATATGTTATCACAATTGACAACTTTTAAATTACTGAAGTCTGTGAAAATGTATATAAAAATAATGAGATGTTTATGTTGACAACTATAAATTTAATTAATTTGAACGTTTTTAAAACGATCTTATTCAAATAGTATCATAATTAAATTAGATAATATATTTAAATCAGTTATTTAAAGTAGATGATAGCTATACATATATTATTGATTTTGTTAGAAACATAATACTACATAATTTTTTTAAGGTCTTATTCATTTAGGTTTTAGATTAAATATCTCGTTATGGTTAATATTAAAATGTGTCTGTAAACAACGTTTGATGTTTTTTCAACAGCAAATGTTTTTTCAACTTCTATTAATGTTAGCTTATGATTAAATCCAGACAAGATTTGTAGTCGAAGTGGTTATCGTACATTTTACACAGCACATTACCAGACCTGGCGAATTGTGTGTACCCTTTGAACCCAGCCTGCGTGTCTAAACCAAATACCAAACTGTTCCGCTGACAACTCGATGGAAATCCAATGTTATCAATTACAGTACCCTTCAGTGACTTGCACAGTTAACTAATGGCTTACAGGTTATCTGTTTACTTTGCCAATAAATATCGATCTGTGACAGATTCTAGTAAATATATTATGCAGCGAATACTATATCCTTCTATATAATAGAAAATCATTTAATCTTAATCTTGACGCCTATATGAAGTCACTTAACGCTTGCATGTTTTATTAATGAGTCTCATGAAAATATGGCTCTTATCGTGATAAATATACTCATTATATTTCTTTATAATGATCGCGTGATAACCAATAATGTAACTTGTACTTTCGGTAACATTATAAATAGGCATGTATTATTTTTATGATGTAAAGGTTAAGTTGACTATTACTTGCAGCTTTATCTATCTTTGCAGCTTAAGTATATGAGTAAACTTAACATTGTAATCCTAAATGAGATCGCCTTTAGCTGCATTGATCGCTCGAAGAACTAAATGAAATACCTAACATATCACAAATAGTAATTATTTATTGTTTTTCTGTACTCTTCAAATCAAACATGAATGGAAGCAAATTACAAAACCGTGCACCTTTTACATATATATTTTACAGATCCCAAAAGAAACAGATACAAATATGTAGTGGGATTATATTTCCGTTAAATTATTATAACTAAATTCTGTTTCCAAGATTATTGCTTGTTCATTTAGAAATAACTACTTTTATTTTGTTACCACACTACTTGTTGTGCAACTGCATTTTACATAATTCTTTCTAAGAATTTTTATGATTTGCATCCCGTTATATTAAATGGAAAGATGCACTCGCTACGCATACTAATATGCATAAATTTACGTTTATGGTTGATGACAAACATAAATTTCCAATGATGGCGTAAACAGTATAAGAGGATTAGGAAATAGCTTATGGTGCTTCCACGATCTCTCCCGGTAACATCTTATGGTCACTTTCTTGTGCTTTTTACGGCTTGTTTTATTATAGTATATTATTTTATGAATTCTTTAAGACCCGTTCTACTGATTGTTACCCATATAATGCAGTCTTTTTTTCTGAAACGAGAGAAGACGTCAGGCAAACTTACATTGAACCTGGGATCGTTGTGTTATTAAAAATAGTAACGAACTTATATAAGAAAATATACCCGTGCATTACCTATCAGGTAAGGACATGAATAATACATATCGTTTGGTGCCCTTCTTGTCCAGCCAGCTTGTCGCCTTTCCACATTATAATTTATTTATATAATACAGTATGAATATTAAAATATACGTGATTATGGTTTTTGAAATATCTCCGTATAAATTATATGCACAATGCAAAAATCTATGATATTAAATGTAGTGATGAAAACTTGTCTTTAAAGTCTTACTGAAAGGACTATTAATTTTACAGACTCACGACACAATTAGATTTGTAAGACTAAAGACTCTGTTAGTCTTTTAATATCAAGACAGGACGGTTCTTAAAACTTTAAAAGACTGTTTGGCGTCTATGCCTGAAAGTTTTAAGTTTAGGGTAGACTTCAAAACATTTTACTTTAAACTTACACGCTCGGACGAGCTTATTCGATCCGGTCGCAAGTCTGAGACTAAACAGATTCGGCAACGGAGTATTATATCACTAGGAAATCAATTCATATTAACTAATATAGAAGAACAAAAGTCACAATTCAACAAATTACGGAATTCTCATTAACATCATAATATAAGTCAAAGGCTGTAGAAAACATAATATACGAGTATATTATTTATATTTCAAAATATTCAATTGTTGTAACTAAAGTTATTGATGGATTTTAAACGAGTTCTTCGAGATCGTTTCTTTATCTTCAAATGCAACATATTTTAATTAAACACATTAATTAAACTTTTAATCTGGAGAGTAAAGAAACATTAAAATGGTAGCACAGCCTTAAATAAGTAATAAGTTATAACGACAGTGCCATTATCTCGATAAATTAATAAATTGATCGCAGTGGTTCGTATTATCTTAATAAATTAATTAGTATTATCTTATTAAATCAATTAAATTACTATCCAAAACCAAAGTCAGCGGTTTGTACGAACCAATTTCCCATAAGTTCGATTTGTGGCATAAGATCGGGTCATCCACATTACGGATCCGTTTTAAAACGTGGAACCGGTAACTACCACTATGTTTAGAAGTAAAATCATAGTAACTACAGCAAAACTACGAAGCAAATAATATTTTAGGACCAAACATTTAAAAAAATGCTAAGCTGACTTTAACTTTATGTGCGCCGACCCTAAAACACTCAGTAACTAAAATAAAATGAATACAAATGCTACGTAACTGTTCATTTACTTCCTTAAGCTTCTTGGAATCTATAATAATAAATCAGTTATTCCGCCATATTTGAGGCAGTAAATATTTTACATTTAAAAATGGTATTCTTTTCTTGAAACTGGTTTGATCTTTATTTATTTCGTTTCCAAGAGAAGACAGCGGTAACGGGACACGGGTGCAGGCTGCGTATCAATTGGTGCATAAGATATTTAAATAAATAAACCGGTATTAGAAGTGTTACGATGGCACAAAAACATCCCCGCCGAGCCTTTCTCTGCTCTTGAAATGCGACAGGTCAATAAAAATACGAACGAAATTAAAATACTTTAAAAGGTTTATTTTTATTATCATTTTATAGAATGCTAGTAGGTACTGGCAGTCTTACTAAAAATAATTACAATGTTTCCTATTAAAGTAGGTTTTCAATTATAATCAAAGTATTTTTAACGGCATCGCCTACTCGCCTACTCTTATACTATACCTAACAAGTGGGCATTTTTGATTGAATGGATTTGGACATAAATTGTTGTATCACAGGATATATTATCAAACACCAAACTTTTAAAGCTGTCAGTCATAGCTTGTAAAAAATAAAATACGCCCATCGACAACTCTACAGCATTTAAAAGTTAAAACTATTACCAAATCGTCCTTAGTTTAAAGAAAGTGCATCCTGTCCGTGACTCACGCGACCTTTGAACTGAAAGAACTACATGTTAGATATTGCGAACCTATATCTGCACGGTATAGATATTAATTGCTTCCAAAGCTAATTACTTAATAAACACTCAATGCCATGCGACCTGTTACTTTAAGCGAATCTTCATCAATTTATTAAACTGATATGCAATATTAACATTTGAAATGAATTATGGACCACGAGCGCTAACACTATATCAATAATGAGATAATTTTGCTTTACATTATTAATTATCGATCAGCGGGTCATCTCGAATAATTTTCGAAGTTATTTGCGATAACGGATCAATCATACCGCTCATTCTGCGCCGTCAAAACATCAAACCTTCAAGACAAAACGGTTTGCTCAATGTTACATTTGTTTTTGATTTCAGTAGAAGGCATGTTTAGCGTGTACATTATGAATCAATTGCTTCATTATTTGATTGATTGGATCTGTAGCGATCCATCACAGCTGCCAGGTTTACACGACACAATATGTAAATGTTTTGACGCCCGATAACAAAATGTAAGGGCATTATTACATTTCCTCTAGGTTACATTTTGCCGTATTGTGCAATATTTTACTGAAAGATCGTGTAATAATTAATAAAAGTGTATAATTTGACTATAAAATTTGTAATATTTTGTTGCATCAAAGTGCATGTATATTAGCAATTAATGTTTATTATGGACTACTAAAATATTACATAAACGCTTCACTGAAACAAAATTTAAAAATGAAATTCATAATTGCATTATAAATAAATAATGCAGTTTAAAATATCTTTACATACTTTTTAATAAATTAAAATAAGACATAACTCGAAAATGTATTAACTAATTAGATAAATATTATTTAAATTAAATTTGTATAATACACGACATCATCATAAAATATATATCTCATGGAAGTGGTATGACATTTTTAAAAATATCAATTAGATTAAATAAAATTAGCATGTATTGTAGGACATGCAGAGAAAGAAATAGCATTTTGTTGTTTAAAGTCATTAATTTATTGAATAAAAAAGGATTATAACAAACCTAAATATGCGCAAATGCGTATTGCGCAAACGTAAATATGTATCTGGTATTTATTCAGATGTACGAGTAATTATTATATTCATGAACCATATACTCATCATTTGGATCTATAAGTAAATGATAAGAGGTGAATAAATAAGATGTAAGGACGTCATCCGTTGCGACAAAAACAATACAGAGGAACTAAACAATAGTATCGACTAATGTTAATTTGCATATTAATCGATCAATTGTTACAAATAAGCAATGAACGCAATAGAGCAGTTCAACGATTACAAAATTCATGAAAGTAAAGATTCAGTGATTTTGCACAAAAATACTACTGCTCTTAAAATATACGCGTATAAATAAAGTAAACAGCGTAACTATATGTAGATGTATTATTGATCAATACCGGATCAAATCAATATTGACTACAAATAGCTAAACTCCAAATGGTTGGCTTTGACTTGAAATGGTGTGTCAGATCGCCCGAAGGGTCAATAAATCAGCTATATTCGATTGATGATCGATTGTTCTATTTTGGACACTCGATTCTAGAAGCATAATATAATCACACGGAATCAGCCGCAATCGTGACTCTAACGACAATGAATTGTCGAATGAGAAGTGCTATAAATTTAGGAGGCTTTCTGGCTAAGCACATCACTTAGCAAGTAATTAGGAGCAATAAAACACTGTTGATATTAAACTAGCGATTCTTGACATACAATATCGTTTATTTACCTTTAATAATATATGCCGACAATCATTCGTCTTGTATACTTGTATGTATGATATATATAATATGCTAAACTAAACTGAAAAAACAACCAATTCTTAGTCCATGAAACTTGTTTTGCGGTTGAGTACACAGAGAAAGTGTAACGATTCCTAACAAGTTACTTTCACTGTGTCAAAAGTTTTTATCTGAGTGCAAGAAAAAGATTTTGCAGCTAGCTACATTAATTTAGTTTTATGCGATTTTTTAAGGATAGGAAGAGTTCCGTTCCACTGCCTCTGGACCGGTTCGATGTGGGTCAAGTGCACGCGGTGCGGTGGCCTGCGGTCCGTTACGTCACTTGCTCTCACATGAACAAGTTGCGGTTATAAATAAAATAATTAATTCCATAGGACGGATTGATTGAAAAGTTGTTAGAACGCAATATTTTATTAGTTCGACCTATCGATGAAACACGATCCATGATTGTTATTACTGTTCCTTAAATGAATTTGTCAATTTATAAGTTTAAATGAGATTTTGTGTTCTTTCTTCAGAGTTTTAAATTTTGTATAGAATATTAATATTGTTATGCTTAAAAGTGGACGATTTCATCTGATCACATTCAATATTATTAAATCTATTTAAAAATGGATTGTACATGTCTACGGATTGTCGTAGCAAAGAGTGCTTTATGGGCCTTTCTCGCTCAAAAATTTGCATTTACAAATTGCAAATCTAATAAACGAGTAACGAGTAAAATTACAATATTCATTTAATACAGTTAGTGAGGTTATTTCCGTTTGTAATAAAATTGTAAAGAGTTATATTTAGGATCCAATAATACTAAATCACACATACGTGATATCAAATATAATAAATATTTATTAATGCACTATGAAAGTATTCTATCAATAAACGATTTAGTTAACAAATGAGCGTTCAAGATGATTAAATTAATCTTTGCAATTTCTCTTAATCGTTTTTAAATGATAGCTTCATGAGTGTTGGCGAGGTCAACTGCAGAAGAATTTGCAACGACGTAACGAACTCATTGTATATTATAAGGTACATAATTGAATTTTATCTCATAGCTTGCTAATAATCCTACTCATTGAACTGAAACGTAAACATTGCAACATTCGTAAGACCGGTGAGTGTTTCGCAACCGATATTCTTTAGGTCCATTGTCGATCGACCCCCGAGGCTGGTTATCGAGTGTTATTAAATACATAAATGATATATCAAGTTAATATTAAAATAAACAGTCTCAAACAAGGTTGCGTTCATCAGATTGTCAAGTGTTAATCTCTTAAAGTGATTCGTTATTAATTGGCCTGGACATTTTAAGGAGGCTGGGAGACGATGTCTTTGCCAAACGCTAATGAGCGTCGAAATGGACTTTTTGATCGATAGATAGACTAACCTTCACCTATATGCGGTTATTGAGCACAAGCGTATATGTAGTTTTGTTTAATTATTATGTGTTTTTAAGTACCCATTAAAAGGTATATCAATTTTACATTAGTTCATCAAATTAATGTAAAACTTCGATTGATTAATTGCAAATAACTGATTAGACCGTTGATATTTGTGCAAAAGAAGAATTAAGTAAATGAGCGAAGATATTTAATTTGCATTGCTACGTAATTGGCTAACTTATGATACAAATAAACTAAACAAAAACATTCACATACTCATAAAATGTTGTCTATTTCTACTACACGAAGCATGAATCGTCTCTTTAATTTGTATGTCTCGACATAAAAGCGCTCGAAATTTTGCAATTTCGTAATATGTGAACCTGTTGTGTTTTGAACTTTTCAGAAAATCTCCGTAGCGGTATAGTACATACATGCAATAAGAAACATCACGATCAATCAACATATTTCACGCTCGGTTGACTCTCTATAACTAATTACAAGAGTGCCTTACGATAGTTATGATAGATTGTCGGGCTGTTTGGCGGCGAAACCTTTGACAGAGACAGCCCTGACTTTCAATTTACTTCTATTGACCGCGGAGTCGATTCATACCGTGTTAAATTGTAAAACTAGCTAAATACTAAGGCTATTTAAACTATTTATTATTTAAAACATGAAGTGTTAATAGTACTTATTAACACTTCATGTTTATATACATCCTTTATGTATATAATATGCTGTGAAATATTAGTGATATTAGACCTTTTTCCTCTTCTTAAGTAAATAGATATGATAAAGCATGATGATATACAAATAAAAATGTAGAAGGGAGGAAAATAATATATTTATGTAGTTAAGCCCGAAAGTGAGGAAGTCGATTAAATAAAGTAACGCATATAAATCAAAATCTATACCTTTAATTTACCGTAGGGCTATGAAATTAAATTTATTTTCCTTTTTGTTGAACCAATCTTAGACTAGTGAGTCGGTTTTGATGGGCCTTTTACGATTATAGTGTCAAGCATTTCTGCATAAAAGTAGAACACCATTGGCAGGCAAACATGAGCAATAATGACAATATCAATATCATTTATTATTTATCATTGTAACTTTATATTTTTTATACAGAAAAATTGACGTGTAATAATAAAGTAATAAATAAAGTGGAAATATAAAATTGGATACAAAAGAACACGTCATGTAACGTGTGGTCACGTAATTCTGTCTGTTATTAGACTGAGCAGTTTATGCTGTGCTACTGGGCTTCCAGACACTACGTGCGACATACATACGGATCAGAAAAAATAATAGACGTAAAACATAAAGCAGGTGACCTCCTAATAAATTATTATACTATTTATCGTGAAATAGAAAAACCAATTACTGAAAGTAATTGTATTTGATACTAGAAAATTCTGTCGTCTAGAAGTTTGTATCATGAGTGCTATAGGTACATAGAAAAATACGTAAGCAAGGACTCAGTCCGTTATTATATATAATCTAATTTACTCGAAAGCAATATAACTATTTAAAATGGTCTTTAAAAACAAAATTTACATATGTGTGTCAATTCAATATTTCCTTTCAGTATCATATTAATTTATATAGTCATGTGGAGTTCATGTGTTATACAAGAGTGCGTTATATGATATATATACATTATACAACAGTAAGACGGATGTATTTTTTAGAGGTGTCCATTTCAATGTGTTGCTACTTTTTAAGTCAAAGTGCCCTAATTTATGTTATTTTAATGAAACAAATGTTTTAAAGGAGTCCAAACACGTGTGCAATAATTAATCATGACCTAAATTTAGAACTCGGACAGCTTTCTAGGAACTTATCCGCTTGACTGGCTAAGTAGAGTTACACCCAGTGACCGAGAAAAGTAGCGGATGCATGATAATACCTACGTCACCTGCATAGCTTTTACTGGTCGTTAATCATCTATGTTATTAATTTTAAAATGTATTCATTATACAGGTGTTAGTGCATAAACTTATATATTTATTTTTTGCTTTTAAGTACATAGAATTATTTAACATTTTATATTAATATTAGACTTATATACAAAATAGGTCTTAATGTTATTATTTTTGTATATATTATATTGACTATATATGAATAAAATGTATATATTGGCACTAAATTAATTGATTCAATTGAGTGTGTTGACATATGTTTAATATAATTAGTAAACTCAATCATGCACTTTGTACTCACTGAATTGAACTAAACTTTCGACTTTAACCCTCTAACTCTACATATGAACCGGTCCCGGGAGCAATCGACCGCAAACAACACGTGCGCCTGAGCCTTGGATTGACAAATCAAGACATTACCATTCCATAAAGGTTATGTTTACGTGTCACTGCGATGAAAGAAATTTACGAGGAAATTCAGTTTTTTAAAAGCACTAAATATATACTTTTTACTATCAGAATATAAGTAACGTAGAATAGTGAATTTCATTTAAAAATATCTACTAACACCATTTATTTTGCCAAAAGAAAGGAATGGTTTGTACGAGTAATCCTTTTTTTAATAAGGGTGGTAATTTTTTGTCACTTGCCTCCGGAGGCATTACCATCACATATTGAAGTCTGTAAAGAGTTTGAAGGGTAAGAAAGACGTACTTATTTGAGACATTTTAAGTTAATCCTAAGGGATGGCTTTAGGGCTCAGGTAAGACTCGAGTCTCATCTGGGATTGTTAAAAGTTGACCATGGGCGGCTGTTGCTAGTGACCATCAAGTGGACTGCATGCTCGTTTGCAACTTTTATTATAAAATGGTTAAAAATTACCCGTATTAGATAACAAGAAAGTCGATTTTGTAATTACCTAAATGTTATCTTGTTTACATATCACATCGTTTTATATGCTCACGTGAAATTTAATTAATTTAATTGCGACTATGCTACATAATAATATGCTAATAACTTAAACGAGCCATTCTTGTTTATATAATTATACATGAAATTGGTTTCTGGGAAATAGTTTAAACGATTTCTTTACACTAGTCTGTTTAAATAATTGATGTTTTAGTTTTAAAATGTATCTAAGTATGTCTACAAAAATTATTAATTAAAAAAAATCGTATTATAAGGTTATTTCCTTTACATAAACGAAGCAGATAATACAAACTGAAATATTTCTCAAGCTCATTAACTCATAAATCATAATAATGGCGCAATTGTACTTAATAGTGGAATACTTAGTATAAATTATGTTTTATAAATTATTAAGCTCTATGTTTGTCTTATTTTCCCTTTCTCCAAATAAATTAATTGATGTTTAAAGTCTCATTTGGTATATTCTTTGTATAAAATATAAACGTTATTGTATAATACACTTTTGTATATGTTAATTGAGCTAGAGCATGGTATTATAATAAATATGAATAAAAAAGTCCAAGTAAATCCATCTGGTTAAGAGGAAAATCATTAAAATCACCTACATCATTCGAAATTGGCATTAAAAGGGTAATTCATATTGCAATCGAATATTATTTATCAAAGGCGTCCAAAACCAAGTTAATTTAAAGTAAAATACCTTGATCCGATGTAGGAGACCTGATTTATAAGTGGACGAGAACTTACCAGTCATTAAGACACTTGTTCTATCGCTGCCGATATACAGTTGAAGAGGAAATTAATGTATAAACAGGTACACTATAAAGGGATTTTTCTTTTTCCAAACCCAGTTATGATTTATGAAAATGCAAACTACGTATTATCTGCTTATTATTATTTCACTATATTTATAATTTAAAAAATCATGTATATAAACTGTTTATATTTTTCCAAACCAAATTCACAAATAATAGTACATTATAGCCAATGAAACATAATGAAGCGATCTTTTTTATAATACGCTTAATTCTGTACAGCTATCGTCGTTCAACATTTATCGCTTGTCCAATAACGATACAACATGTCATTATGATTGGTCTCGAAACTGTATTGCTATAGAGTTAATAATAATATGGCGAACCAACTTATTTTTTTGAAATTTTCACACGATCTTGCGAAATGCAAAGAAATGTCACGGTCAGCTATCAGTTATCAAAACATGATTAAGGTAAAAGGGCAATTTCTTTGAACCATTTCGACACCTTTACTTGAAAAAACTGCGAAAAAACTACTTATTTACAAGTTGGTATCTTTGGACTATCGAACTCTACAGATGATATACTACTTTCAATGGTTTATGTTTTTTTTCTTTTTCATATTTCAAAAGAGCTCTATAAATAAATGATTTGCTTATTTATAGAGCTCTTTTGACCTATATTTTTATTTAGTAATGTTCTACTAACTAAAAATAAAGGTTATAAATGTAATGTATTATTAATGTACTTAAAGATTCAATGTAAGAGAAACTAATTTGCCATGTTTTTTACTATTAGAAAAAAAAACCGTTCAAATATTCAATTATTTTAAAGTACCAACTTATTTTACCGATTTTTTTGGTGTACTGAAGGGACATACCCATACGCACCATTCGTAACAGATTCCTATCAATATTTCTAAATGTATATTAACAAACAAATAAGCATTTTATGCGTCAAATATTGGTTGGCTGCTGTACATTGTATAGTAGGCAGATAGTGTTTCCCAACCGACCAATAACCGGCACCAAGCTGTCTGCGGGTAAGGTTATCTTACAATGTTATGACTTAATCTTAAAAAGTTACATCGCGTTTTATGTATTGAAATCGTAAGAACAAACAGAAATGAGCTAGGTTTAATATATTCACTTATATATTTAAATACTTATTGATGGCGATTTTTACTCAAAATATTGCCCCATACCGGAAACTACCTCATTAATTATAGAGTCATATATAATGGACTAGCTCATTATATATAGAGGTTCTATCAGAACTAAGGAAATACTATCTGACTTACGGAAATTTTAGACATAAGGAGACAAATGGACATGTTATAAGTTTATGTTTATAAGTGGTCTATATAATATTTCTTTCTTATATATTTATATATATTTTTTATTTTATATTTATTATACTCTGCGTTGTTGTATAATGTGAACGTTATTACACTCGTATGTTCAATCT